>JAINUG010000035.1:2870830-2940830 GCA_029706075.1 Aldrovandia affinis | reverse complement strand
CTCTAGCCTTTCAGGCGCCTAGAGGAACTGCTCCCCCTTACCTCCAGACACTCATCACACCCTACACCCCAGCCAGACCCCTCCGCTCAGCCTCCTCTGGCAAACTGATTGTCCCATCCCTCCGGGCGCCCGGCAGCCGCTCCTCGCGGTCTCGCCTCTTCTCTGTCCTGACCCCTCAGTGGTGGAACGACCTTCCGCAATCGGTCAGGACCGCGGAATCACTTGCGATCTTCCGCAAGAGACTCAAAACCCACCTTTTCAGACTCCACTACCACTGAATTCTGTACATCTAGCCTATTGTCATCACCACTGCCGACTTGCTCAACACTTCTTGTATATGTATCCCTGCCTTCACATTTGATTACTAACCTTTTCCTTCCCAGTGTTACAGGTATGGTATGCAGCTGCCTACAACGATGTCAATCACTGTATTACTACACTAATCTTGTGCGCAAACTATGATTGCTCCTTCCATGTATTAATGGAAGTATAAGAGCGTCTGCAAAATGCTTAAAATGTAAAATGTAAATGCATTACAGAGGGGAACCACCTGTTCCTGTACCCCCACTTATCCCAGCACAATGTCCCAACTCCCCACAGTGAAATGTCCTCCATAGTTAACCTTTGTTCAAGTGGAGCACAGCACAGCACAAAAACAGATCTGAACTGGATTTACCGAGCGCATCCTACGGGAAGAAAAACACTGGGCCGGAGTAAGACACAGCGGGTTACAAGAAGTCCGGGGCAGCGGCAGCAGCGGCCAGCTAGCACTTAACTCTGATGAAATTCATTAATGTCCCGCCACACGTTTCCAGAAAGGTCACAAGACAGGCAGCCTGTGCTCGCTGTTCGATATTAGATGGCCCGGCCTGCTGCAAACAGGCAGTACACTCGCTATCTCGAGCCGGGCTGGAAAAACAGCTCCCCTGATTGTCCATGTGAAAGGGGAGAAGGCATGCCATGAGGGAATGCAGGAATGCCTGGACTCCAGTCAGGCCCGACCCCCCCGCTCGCCCCAACACCCCCCAACCCCAACATGTGTTTCCATGTCCCCTGGGAACCCCTTTTATAACACACACCACCTGTAAAAATATAAAGTACGTTTTGGAGATGGAAGTGAAATACCCTCCACTTATAAAAAGAGGGTGTGTGGGGAGCTGGGGGGAGAGAGGGGGTAACTGGAATAAAATCCATGATAAGAGCCGGTTACACTACTTTCAACTTTATTTGAGCTTTATCGAGGACGTTTATCAGCACACAATGTGCCCAAAATAATATCACAGTGTGCAGCTACTGTAAAGGTACAACAAACGCTTTCCTTTATCTGTAGATTCACTCCTTTAAAAGGTTTCTTGCGTAGCTTCGACCCTTAGACAACAACGGCTCGTACAGTATCTGTAAACGCTGTTGGTCTCGAAGTGCGCCGGGCAGCAGAGCAGTGTTTTATAAGGACATGCGTTCAGCGGATCGGCCCCTGTCACGCGTGTCACGTCAGCGAGCCGTACAATGGCACGGCCGGCTATAAAAGACAGCGAGGGAGAAAGTTCTGACGTCATTTCAGTAAGGGCAAACTGTCACCTCTCGCGTTCCCGGGACACAATGCAAACACGACGCATTCGAGGAAATAGGAAATAAAACAATCTCCCCAAAGCCATGACCCCAGCAAAGGTCACATACAGTTGCGTACACACAAGGGTGTTTATAGAAGCGGCCGGGCCAGATTGTACACGGTGGGACTGGACACAGACAGAGCCGAACAAAAACAATGGCAGGGTTAGTGGGTCAATCTGAAACGGTTGACATTACATAATGCTTAATTGTTCACATAGCAGTGAGGGTGTAGTCACTCCTGATTTAGAATTGTGCGTGCATTTTTTTGAGGGCCTGAAGTTGCGTTCACTGAGTGGACTCAAGTTTCTGAATCCTCAAAAATGAAGATCATATGTCCCAGGACATTCACGGGCTAATTTGCTCACGGTCACATGCGCATTTCAGAGAGCGTGAACAACGGCCGGGATTCAGGGGCCTTTCGAGGCTCAAAGAGCAGTTTGTTTCTTCTTTTAGTTTTTTTAAACTGCATTGTTTTTTACGAGCGTTCTCCAAATGTAAAAATATTGAACTTAACCATCTGCGGAATGCTTTGCAGGGGCACTCCCCTTAAAAGTGCTTTCAGGTGAGTGGGACAGGGACAGCAAACATGTAGGTACCAAAAGGCAAAAGTAGCGTGCCCAATTACCGCTTAAATGTTTAGAATTCCTCCTGTCCTCCCTGTCTCAGTGGAACGAAAGCTGCTCGGGTACAGGGCTGTCAACACCAGGCGGGGATTGCCAAACCTTCAATTTTGTTTTTTACCGATGTGTCTGCCTGCGTTTGACCAATTTTTACTAACACGCCTCATTTTTTTTACTGGCACCAATCACAGCCTCACGTGGCATAAAATGTTAAAACCAAAAAGTGTGCATCGTGGTATTGCGGCATTTCTTAACGGACTGCAGTCGGCAGCCCTGACACCAGGGAACTTGCGATGGCCAAACAACTAAGCAAGGGTTTGTGCCTGGCGTTTTGTACGTTTTGAAACACAAGAGGCTTTGGTGTGACAGCTTCGTAATGACCTCAAAATGCACAGCATCCCATGGTCTGTGGGAAGGCTGTGGCTAAAGCATGCCCCCCGGCGGGTCGGGGGCACGAGGGAGGCCGAAATTGGGCGTGTCCCGGAAGTGTGGCTGTCAGTACGGAGGTGCTCATTCACCGCCTCCCTGATTGCTGGACAATCGGGCGCTCAGAAGCGCTCGGGCGGGGGGATGGGCCGGACACAGGAAGCGTATTGACCGGAGGAGCGGGAGCGGAACTAAAACGATGAAAACCAAAACATAAAAGGGGCGCGCGCGGTGACAGAGGCCAGCGCGTTTGAGTTCGACTTCTGATCGGCTCCGTCGTCATATCTGAGGCCCTCCTCCTAGGAATCGCTGAACGTCAGCATTTTTAAACCACAGATGAAAACCTTAATGAAATAAGCCCTTACCGGTAAAAAAAATACACTATATTATTCTCCAAGCTTTTAAATCCGGAGCTTTTAAATGTACAACCAAATCCTTCAATGCTATTTCTGATCAATGACTTTTGATATTGCAGCATGTGTCCCAGAACACTACAGCACTATCTCTGTAGCCTTTGATCTATTTTCAGTAATATCTCGCAGCTATAGTTATAGGTCTGCCCCGGAGTTACCTCCATGATCACGGCCATGAAGCAGCAGTACAACTGCGCAACTGTTCAAAGGGAGTTATACATTTATACCGTGTATCAATATCATTTATTTTCTCAAATGTGGCCGATCTATCGGGTTAAACACAGTTCTATGTGGCTCAGTAGGTAGAGCGTGGTTCTGTGTGGCTCAGTAGGTAGAACGTGGTTCTGCGTGGCTCAGTAGGTAGAGCGTGGTTCTGCATGGCTCAGTAGGTAGAGCGTGGTTCTGCGTGGCTCAGTAGGTAGAGTGTGGTTCTGTGTGGCTCAGTAGGTAGAGCGTGGTTCTGTGTGGCTCAGTAGGTAGAGCGTGGTTCTGTGTGGCTCAGTAGGTAGAGCGTGGCGCTGACAACGCTTAGGCTGTGGGTTCGATTCCCATTGAGGCCACATATACTGAAAAATATATGCATCCACTATTGTAAGTCGCTTTGGATAAAAGCGTCTGCTAAATGACATACATGACATTACAAAAAGAGGATTTTTAAACTGGGAAAAGGCGGGAGCACGTGCAGGTGGTGCACCATTTCAAAGCGGGTGTGAAAAAGAGAGCGCGTTTCCCAAGTGGCCGTGGCACACGAGGGATTTCACACTTCAGAGAAGGACGGGCGGGCGCTCCGCTCGCCCAGATCCTCAGCCAATCGAAACAATGGCCTGCTACCCCAAAGCGTTTTACGCGGGTCACGGCCCGGCCTGCTAACCCACTCTACAGCCGTCCCATCACCACCACCACCGCGCTGTGGAATCTGGTCGGTGAAGAGCCCTCAAAACGAGGACATAATTACCCACATGCCGTATTGGTTTGTACCACTTTACAGCACTATGGGCACAATTTTGCCAATCCATGTATGAGTTTGAGAATGCATCACAATTTGTATCACAATATAACTAATAATTTACTTGGATCAGTATTTAGATGTTTGTTAATGAACAAAATTTGACAAAAATCTGCCTTTTTCATATTTATTACCAATATTCATGAAGGAGAGCCAGATAATCCTGAATCAAATAAGATAATACATTGCTATCGTACATTTTTATGAAAGAGAGAGTGACTGCATATCTCTTTGCAGTGAGTCATTGGATACACAGAAAGAACTGTAGTTTGGGGTTGTTCGGTGATGACAAGTATTTGATTTTGGAACCCATGGAATGTTGAACTATATGTAGCATAAATATACATAGCATTCATTTATTTTCTTACTCTCATTATTTAGTATCTGAGTTTAATCACCAACAAATTATTCGTATGATTATGTGTGTATGCACATTTGTCATAGCTCAACATGTTTATCACACAAAACGCTGCTCCATTGTTTTATGCATGAACAGCTCCTTCCAATAAGAAATATGAGGCCCATCTACTCTGTCCCCTCCAGAAACTGCATCAGCTACACCCCTTAACTGAAACAGATGTTTTCTTCCACTTAAGCACAAAGCGCATTTTACCGGCCAGCCTTTTTGGACATATTATTCGTGCCATGTTCCTTCCATTTAGTCTCTTAAAAACTGACCCAGACACCACCGTCTCCTGCTCTTCACCTTCTGAACACCAACCGCACATTTCAGCGCCCGGACATTCGGCCAGAGCGGAAAGACATTTTTGACGATGGCGGACACGAGTGCCAAAGAGATGCCGTGAGGCTTCGTTCATATCTAGCACTACGCCCCCCCCGAGGACACACAAATCTCAGCTCCCTAACAAACGATCCTTCCGAAGCGAAACCTTAGGGAAGATGACGGTGAAAGTATATTAGTGTGAGCCTCACCCTCTCTTTCTTCATCTTGACTTCTGTGGAACAAAGGGGAGAGCGAGACAGAGGCCACGATGGGGAGGGTCATAGAATACGTCTGACCACGGGGTAACATAAAGATCAGGAAAAGGGAGGAACCACAATTTAACATTAAAACAAAATTTGAAGCATTTTCCCAAACTCCCAAACGCACCGGAACAGGGAGGGGACAATGAGCACACACTAACACCCATCCGCAAGCACTTCCTGTGGCTGAAAAGTGTGTGAACTCTGTCTCTATCTTTCACACATGTGCCCATCTAACATACAGAACACATCCAAATTACAGCACCTAATCTGATCTGGCCATTCTCTCTGCCCTGGCGATAAACCAGTGAGAGGCACTGACTGTTTTCTTCTGGCTAGTAGCAGGAAAAAAACAAGAAAAGATCGAAATAATTCCTTAAAAATATAAAGAGAAAAGTCTGAAGGGGTAAACTGTCGGTAAGTTTAATTACGCACAGGCAGAATATCGGAAGACCTGGTCATAGATAATAACCAGGGCTCACACAATGGCTTATCATTTGAGACTTCTACCGGACTCATCAGTGCTAATCTGGGATGAGTTTACTCAAAAATAAGGACAATCTAAATGGGTTAAGAATCAGAAGCCACTGCTGAGGACATTTGACATTTGATGCATGGGTACATCAAATCAAGGTTTGATAAATGTCATTGGGGTCCAAAGAACAAAACTAATGGATGCAAAAATACACAACAAGAGACAATTTAAACCATGTTAATGTGCTTACCCAACAGATGAGTGCATTTTTAAAATTCACATTATCATATTATGAACTGCATACCCAATAGATGAGTGATTGCCATTGCATTACCATATTATGAACTGCTTACCCGATATAGATTTTTATTTCTGATTATTAAGTTAAAGACAGAAAATGAGCTTTGAAATTGGACATGCTTTGATATCTAAGGGACCCAGTGATCCAAAACAGCACCGTGCATAATTGTAGCAGTATCATATTTATAAGCCCATTGCTGCTCCGGCTAGCAGTTCAGTACTATGGCATATTTACTCATCCTGACCAACTATTAGAGAGCAAGCACACAAATTAAGCAAATACCTTGAAACATTGTACAATGATGACATAAAGAAATGTACCGTAAATGTGAGCTATATCGATTCTAGTTAACATATCCCAGTCATGAGCGTTGAGTTCAGCTCCAGTGCCGTGGCTGTTCCTGTCTCCACACATGCTTTGGCCCACGTCTGCCTCTCTTCCTCCCCCGGGCCCTGGCGAGGCCGGACAATGTCCTGTGCCACGGCCCACTAGCATCAACCCAACGAGGCGTGCCCTGATAATCACCACTCGTATAAATAATCAGAGGCCAATAAAAGCGTCAGAAACGTCCCCAAACGACAAGTTCAAGGGCCGGGGGATTATGAGTTTAACCTTTAGCTTCAGACTAGAAACAGAAAGCAGGGGAGAGAAGCTAAACGCACAGGCTGGCTCTGGATTTGAGCAGCTCACCTAAAGTTGTTTGGGATCCTGAAAGTGAGGCAGCTTAAATAATTTCCTCAAGTGAGCCGTCAATCATTGTTTATGGCAAGTGGCAACTTTTTCCCCCCAAAGTCAAAACGGAATGGGTATCGTCCCCCCCCCCAAAAAAATACAAATTTGTGTGACACCAAGTGAACTGAAACAATCATTGTTTGAGGATATAGTTGTTATTCTTTTGTTGTTTTTTGGAGTTTTCCCTTCCACGTTTAATCATCTGAAACTCGGGGCAATCGATGAATCTGTGCTGACGTGTGGATTTCCTTGGTCTCATCCTGTTTGTGCAACAGGATAGGGAGAGACACGGCGAGCCATTACAACGTCCCGCTATAAAGCCGAGCCGCATGCATTAGCGCCCAGCACACAGGATACAACCGCGCTATTGTTTCGCCAAGCGCCGTGGACAATATGGAAGCAATTGTCGGGCATTCTGGAAGACTGCGATGACCGAGAGAGTACATCACAAATATGACAGATATCACCATAGGCGAAGACTCGAGCAGCGTATGTGCTCAAACGCAGCATACAAAGTGTACAAAAACTGCTGCGTAACACTCTCTCGTAATGAGACACACAACTTTGACCATCTCGGTGGCTGTATATCAGGAGGAGACAACAAGCGGCCTTTGACTGCTAGATCAAGCTGCTGGTTTAGGAATGCTGCAAGATATCTTTCTATAAATATATGTATGTATGTATATATATATATATATATATATATACAGATTCTCAGTAGCATTCCAAACTCCTATCATAGCCTCCAACTAAATCTAGCAGTCAAAAGCCTGTTGTGACATTTACCGTTGATGGGCAGTGATTCTTTAAAGAGGAATATGGCAGCGAGCCACAGGACCTAATCTATGAGAGTCCGCGCAGGCATCTCTTGCGTTATCGCGGCTTTAGAGAGTTGTCATAGAATAGGTGCCATTGTGAATCTAGGCGCCATTGTCCTATCCCCTCAGCAGAATTTCTGATGGAAAGGCGCCGAGGCTTGCTCTTTGAAAATGATCAACAAAGATGCCTCGCTGCTATCGTTTTAGATATCACGTTGAAATTGATTGTCAGTTCTTTAGAAGAAAAAGAAAAAAGTCGATAAAGGGCTTGGTTGGATGGATCCAACGGGATCCGACGGGCCCTAAGAGCCCGTCGAAATTAATTAACACGAGGGCTGCAATGGAGGATTGTGTGTCATATTTGCATTTAATAGCTTCTTTGATGGCAAGAATGTTATTCACGTGCACGCGCTCATGCACACACCCCCTTTGTGCTACATGCCCTTCAGAGGACATTAAAAAGCCTCTACACAACTAACCCTAACCCCTCTGCACAATTTATTAAGGTGTAATATGGTCCTGAGTACCTCAAACATTCGACATTCAGTAGTTCAGGATCGCAGCTCATGGCTGGTCTCACTACTCATTTTGGCCCAAGATTTAACCTGTATCAAATCCCCATTTTTAGCGAAGAGGCTGTTTTAATGTTTAGCTAATATCATATAATAGTGCCTAGCATAGCAAAACACAAAATGAGTCCATCTCACTGGCAGCAAAATACCGTGTAACCATCTTTCAATCGAAAGATTTCCAGATTTTTCTAAATCCCAGGTAGTGACGGTGTTGTTTTAAGGAGCGCGCGTTCACTTGTTCATCCCCGAACCTCACACAGAGATGGTATCTCCCTGGTTATGATTTATGTCCACCCAGGGACGTGCAGGCCTGTTAGCCAGCACAAAATGACCTTGCCTGTGGGAACCGATACAAGAGTCTCGTGACCTCCACACCGTCACTACGGAGGCAATAAAGCCGAACCGAAAAGCGAAAATCCATCGTGCCCTGGGGAAGAGTAAACCAGAACACAGTTAACAGGATAGGCTGCGTTTGGACAACATCTAATGACCCTGTGGCACAAAGACACAGGGAACTTGGCCGCCATCTTTGTCGCCACATATCAAATCTGTAGAGGAAAGAAATATGGAGGAGGCCAGAGGAAAGGCTATAAAAGGTGTGGGCTAATATGTGGGCCGGTTTCTTGACAACAAGCTAAATTGAAATCCGGTATCTTTGGGATGTACAGTGTATTGGTGTAATATTACTAGCCAGGAGTAAGCTAAGAAACACAACAGCATAATAAGATCCCGTGAGCTAAAATGACCGTACCAATTTAAACATTCCTGAGACCGGAGGGCATTTGACATATATCCTAGTGACTGAAGACCTCTTTGTTGGACACTGAAGCCTTGCTAACAATGATCATTGGGGTCAGACAAAGAATAACAATTTGGGGGAGGGGGTGTTAAGCATGGATGTCAATGGAGAATTTTATATTTATCCACTGTGCCGAACACTGCCGACGGATGTGCACACTGGTCAAAGGCCACAGGCTTAATGCCAGCGTCTCTGCTGGAGAAAGCCAATATCCCCGCACCCAGCTCACCCGGACACTCCCAGTCCCATCTGTAGACCAGAGGCCATCATGCTGATGTTGGTAATGACACGGTGCCCATCTATGTTGGCCACACACTTGAATGAGTGGCCTCTTGTGTGAAGAATGTCACAATGTCATTCATTTTTAATTAAACGATCAACTTTCATTTACTTTTTTAACTGAAGACTTAGTCTTAGTCCACACCCATCTCATATTCTTTAACGTTCATTTGTTGAAATGTGAATGAAAATGAAGAACTGGAACTTTAGATCTATGCTGTAGGGGCAGTAGCTCTGTTAGGAAGTGGTTGGTGTTGTAGTATTCACGGTACGCTGAGATCAACATCTTTTTGTCTTGTTTTTCTATAAAGCTGGCATCCAAAGGATTCCTTAACAAAACTGTTCAGCCAACTGAAAGATTGCTGTTAGTTTCTATGGATACCACCCCTGTGAACCCAGAAAATGTAGCCGAACAAAACAATACAACAACACTCGAAGACTATGTACAGTCATTTTGAGCACTTCATCTCACTGTGTTTTCGTAAATTGCGAAAAATTAATTTGGATAGAATAAAAAAATTAGCAAAACTGACTAAAGCACGCACGGACTAATTCAAGTCAATTCAATTTTAAGATCAATTCACTTTCTTTCATTATAATTCACTCAACTTTTATGATCAGATTTGCAATTAATTTACAATGTGCTCTTTGGAAGACAAATTAAGTTGATTTTTGAGTACTCTTTCAATATCCTGTGCTATTACTGAGCAGGGACCTCCACCGTGAGGAGGGAGGGAAATCAGAGACGAAGAGCAGTCTCGGCTGCTCCTCCTGCCTGGTGCCCCCAGGGGGGTCTCGCAGGGGTGTCCACAGCAGTGCCATGTCAGAGGCAGCATGGCACCGCCCACAACCCATGTGGCACACAACGGGCGAGGCCAGCCAGGATGCCAGCCTTCTTAACAAGGTGTGCACAAACCAGTCTATTAATTAGGATTAAACCTGTCAGCAACACCACATGAAAACCAACCTACAACCCCCCCCCCCCCCAACTTCAACCTCCCCTTTAATAGAGTTGTATGTGTGTCAATGATTAATGCCACTCGTATAAAAACACTTGTGAGCTCTCTGTGACGCAATGTGAATAGTCGTGAAAGCAGGAAAGCGGGCGTTGGGAGGAGAACGAGAGCAGGCGCAGAGGAAGTTGTCTTGGGAATGAGGGGAGAGACTACAGCAAGCGGTCTTAATTACAGGAATGTGTGTGTGTGTGTGTGTGTGTGTGTGTGTGAGAGAGAGAGAGAGAGAGAGAGAGAGAGAGTGTGTGTGTGTGTGTGAGAGAGAGAGAGAGAGAGAGAGAGAGAGAGAGAGAGAGAGAGAGAGAGAGGGGAGAGAGAGAGAGAGAGAGGGAGAGAGGGAGAGAGAGAGACAGAGAGAGAGGGGGGGAGAGAGAGAGATACGGAGAGAGAGAGAGATACGGAGAGAGAGAGCGAGAGAGAGAGAGAGATTTTCAAAGCTGTTCTGTAACTGGAGTACTATGTGAGATATTCTACTCTCCCTACAGTTACTCCAGGAACCTCAATGAAAGGTCTAGCCCATATTGAGTAACAGATAGTTTTTCATTCGTAACAAAAATAGCCACAGTGCCGTTTGATACATTTTGCCAATGGAGCTCTGGGAATCTTTAGTTTTGCGCTTGTAAGTAACCTGTTCAGAACATGAAATTAGTGTACGGTGGAAATTGCCCTATTCAAAATATAATTCTGTATAACAGTTCATTATCATTTCATTGCAGATCTAAAACTGAAGGAGTTCAAGTGAATTCGGTATCATTGTGAAATACATTTGCACCACGCCTAATTATTTGCCTGTCTCTTGCCTGGAAAATAAAAAGTAAGGTTTACACACCCTATGGTTCTGTCATAACCTGCAGTCGTTTCTATCAGACTGTCTTTCCTCAATCCACCGTTCTGTAAAAATCACATGAATTTCACGTGTGAAATGTCCAAAAAACACATGTATATATGTGATTGCACATGGATACCTGTGAAGTAAATGTAAGAACATGTGATCACATGATATATACACGTGACAATATGTGGGATACATGTGGAAATGTGTGGCACACATGTGAAATGTCCAACAAATAAAACCATGTGATTCACGTGTGTAATGTCCAAAAAACATGTGATTCACATGTGCAGAATCCATGTGATTTTTTCCATAAGGGTTATGAAGGTGCTAATGAAGCCATGTTGACCTGGGCCTCACCTGTTCACCCACACACCTGCACACTCATTCACACACCCCACACTCACCTGTTCACACTGGAGCAGACCCAGCACATAGGCCACTCGTTAGCATTAGTATTTCACGGAAATAACTACAACAATACCAGCCGTGACAAATGGGCGCATTTGGATAAAGACCTGGTGATGTTAAGTGAACCCAACCCCAAGTAGACCACACAGCAACAGGCAATCGCGCCACGCTACAGACTAGTCCAGCAGCATTGAGCAGTTGTGATGGAAGGCCAACTGAGAGATAATTTAGTATTTACAGATAATTTACAGAGGTGTGAGATACATTGGACCATTTTTTTAAAAGTACATTTAAATGCTTTAGCAAATGCACTAAGTTTTTTTTTTAATGTCCCTTATATTTATATTGTATTATTTCCTTATATTTATTTGAACTCAAGGACAGGACAGTATAGCGAGCAGGCGTTCAAAACCAAGCTGTGAAAGATGTTTGTATCATCTGCACACACCAGTTACCCACAGTCGGTGGCCCAAACAGCCATGTTGGAACAGCCCATTTCTGTCAACACACCAGAAAATGAAAGCCAGCCCTGAATCTTCTCACATGCACGCCCACGGCTCAGACATGCAGCGCTGCTAATACCGTTATCTGCCCACTAATTCCGCGGTACGCAAAATGCACACCGCTGCAAAAAATCTGGACTCATGACTCCTATTTAGACAGGGCTTTTCCCCCCCTCGCAGCGAAGAAAGCATATTCAGCCTGCACCATACATTTGCCCCGCGAAAATAAACAACGCCGATCAATAAGTCATGGCGCATATAATCAACGCTTAGCCATATGTGTCTACTGTATGCACACGGAAACCGTTTATAATACGAACCCACAATAGGTGATAACATGCTCTGTGCTATTTTGTGCCTAACGTTTGACTGAACGGGCACTGCGCGCTATCCAGTTGATATTCGAATGTACCATGGTCCTTCCTCCTCGCCACATCCCTATATGCCTTTCTCTCATACCCGCACCAAACACGTCCCCTTCACGTTAGACCACCTCCGTTAACTGCTGGCCTCCTTGCGCCAATGCCATGCACATGGCAGCCCCAGGTCCAACACACTGGGCGCTCAAATGCGACTATAATCTGAACTTTGAAAATAACCACTGTGTAGAAATCGTGTGACAGCAAACGACACAAAAATCGAGGCGGTGTATGAATGCGTTGAGCTTTAGCGCTGGGTGATTCGACACGCTGTTCCAAGAATCCAAGAATACACACGCCTGAGCTAATTAGCAGCAATTAAAACGTGAACATGCAAAGATTACATGGCCGTTTTTTGAAGATGGGATAGCCATTACAAGATTGCGTTTAAATCAGTCAACGTCCTTTGAAGCGCGCATGATGGACATACAATAAAGCAGTAAAAGGCAACAGCTTACTTACTCCATGGTTTCACCTTTCTGGTCTTATAATTTGACTGCGTCTGTTGTCTTGAGGTCTCTGATTTGCTGGATATTGATGTTTTTTATTCAGTTCTGAAACCCTAACCCACCACCAGCAATTTCCCGATCCCCTCCCCTTCTCTCTTAGCGGTGAAATCGAGAAATCGGTAGTGTTCCTCCCCTGCCTCTTATTATTCGTGGGGAGCGCCGCTCGCCTCGACTGATTTGACAGGCTGCAACCCTTGATCAGCGTACGAAAGAGAGGTTGGTGCGTGTGCATATGACAACAGTATATGATGGCAGATAGGTCCTATGCTCTCGCTTTCCGCATCCCAACCCCCCTCCTCTCTCCCCCCAAATGTCTTTTGTTTGCTACTCGCCAGTTATTTTGAGTTGTACAATGCCAATGCAACCCGTTTGGATCCCTGGCGCTCGTGTGAAGTGACAGACAGATACGCCCCCTCCTGGAGAAACGGCGGCGTTGGCGTGGGAGGGAGGCATCCGAAGATGAGTGGACGAAAACAGGACAGGATGCGCGGCTAGCTCACCTCGTGCTGGACACAGCAAGCGATATGACGCTCGATGTTTGCACCCCTCCCACAGTAGATCAACAGTATTCATGGTACTTTCTGCGCAGTCGTTCCTCGCCCTTCGTGTTGCTCAATGTTTTCACCGGTGGCCAGATACCATTGTCAAGTCTGTGGGTATTTGCGGTCTCATTGTCCACGTTATAATCGGTCAAAGAAAAACCTGGCATGATATCGCATCAGATGCAAGATTACTGTATTTCACTTGGATGACTGTGTAGAAAGAAGCTTTGAAGACCGATAGCGATACAGCGGTTTCATACAAGATAGATAAGTGACACACAAGATATCATTTCCAAGCTGATTGGGGAAGAGCCAACACGCATAAAGCGTATTCGATTCAGTAAATGTTCCCGTAAGAGACTGCACCGAATTATTATAGTGATGATAACTGTCTCCAGATGGTGAATGGTGCTCTGTCATGGAGGGGGGCATGTTCCCCCCGCCCCCAAAGAAAACTATTCCCCCTGTATACCTCAGTGTTGTAATCATCTTCAGCTCTACATTTTGCACAAAGTAAGTACTGAAATTGCCTGTGGTATCATTTCGAGGGCCAGAAGAATGCCAGTTGTCTATTAAAATGACATATCATGCCAGTGAATGACGTGTTGCTTCTTGAGCTTGGTGTCCACTGTGTGGCTGAAGGGACCGGTTGTCGTCCCATGGGCGTGGTCCTACTCAGATTTCACCGGCACACTGATCTATACACGAGCCTATTAGTCCTATGCAGGAGTATAATTGACCACTTTAAATTAATCTCATCATTGTCATATTAGTTTGTCCTCTTTAATACACATGTTTTGTTTTTGTTTTTCTTCAATTTTTTTCATTATATTTTGATATTTATGTTCCCATTCCACAAATATATATATATATAATTTCTGCTGTTCGCCAAAAGTGCTTTAAGGCAATTGCGTTGTTAAATGGCTGATTACTAGATTATTATATTAAATAATTGCTTTGGATATAACAACCCCCTTGTTACATGTAATTGATTGATTGAGGTCTCTGGAAGTTCATAATTGATACACATCAAAACATTTTGATTAAATGTTTGATTTGTTTAAATACCATTTACATCCTATTGAGGTGGTTTAACACTTAAGACTGGCTGTACAAAAGAGACTAATAAGACAGACGAAAACAGTTCACTGTTCACTGCGGCTTACTTGTATTACACTTGACATTAAACGCACACATTATCAATGACCATGCATGCTGTTTGTATTCCCTCGTGTCTACACTTAGTAATAATTGGCAGTTGAAGTAAGATCAATATAGAAAACCACATGATCCAATCAAACTGCTTTGTGGGACAAGAATATTATATATTTTTCTGTTTCCGATATTTATGGTGCTTCTCATCCTGTCCCATTTATTCATAAATACTGATATTTTAATGTTTTTTTAATCTTGTCAGTGTTTAATAATTCAATTTTGTCACATACAGCGTAGCAAATCAGGCTTGTTGGTGAATATATCCCACAGTGTCAAATATGTGAGCCATTAGTAACATCATTTCAAGCTGTTGTGACATATCTGCATATTTGAATTGAGGCTTTTGATTACACCGATCAATCATCTGTACAGGTGTTCTGGACAATATGTTACTATTACTGGATTGTGGATCATTTTCTCTTATTTATAAACTGAGAACATATTGGACAGGATATATCTGTATTGTAGGTTTCTCTCTCTTTCTCACAGTCTCTCTGGAGACACAAACAAGACAGGTGAAATTAAATATAGTTTAGAAATGTTAAAAATAGGGAAAAGGGGAGGATTTCTCTTGTGAGCCTTTATTGTTCACCATAATTGGTGCTTACACAGGTCCCAAATATACATGTAGCCATTAGTTTATGTGAGTATCTACAAAAGGCCTTGCCAAAAAAATTTCACCCTGTGAAAATCATCCAAAAACAGGGAGCATAGAACTCCTAGCTGTGTGGAGGAATTCACACCAAGGTTCAGTAGCACCATAATTCCTTTTTCTATTATTCACATCAAGTTTGAAAGAAATTCAAATATTATTTTTTATTTCTGTTATTTGAAAATGGGTGGAATTCGAGACAGATAAATATATTCACTGAAAACGAATTCCACCTGAAGTGTATTACACTTGTTGAACCATTTATGTGTGAATAACTCTGGCAGGCTCCATTATAGTGTCAATATATTCAAAATGTCCATTAGTGAGTAAGAAGCTGCTTCAGCCATGGCTAGATATGAAAAATGATTTGGTGATAAACATTTGAATACAATTTCCCTCATGATTCATCTGGTTCATCTGTTTGGAAATTGGTATGCATAATCTTAACGTAAAAAAGCTGCAAGATGAAATTAGATCATCTTCCTGATCTGTGCCAGGAATGTTGAGGTCAAGTTAATATGGAGAAATATTTCTGCCTTGAAGCAATCAAATGCAGTCTTATTTGATGTGCTGTCATTTATTGAGCTTCTGGGCATCTTTGTCTTTCAGCTCGGCTTCAGAGTTTTTGGTAGGATTCACAGGTTTGTTTAAGCCTTTATTTGAAGACCTTCCCCCTGGCCTAGAAGCACCATGGGCTCAGTGGAAAACACTCCACCGCCTGAGAACGAGAACGGGACGGTCAAAAGCTGCTCTGGCCAGATGGGGCTACAAGACTGGCCCAACCACCTCTATGGAGCACTGCCTTGTCTGCTCTCTACTACCCAACCCTTGCAGCTCAAAAGACCTTGCATTGTTCAACAAAAATGCAAAGGACTGTGTACAGAAATGGGAAAATGTCATATAAACACCACGCTTCAAAGAAACGAAAAGAAGAAGAAATTTGATGTGCATATCTGAGTCTTTTTTCATCTTTTCCCAATGGCTCGACTGTGAATGCACCAGGCTAGAGGCCATATCAGGTACAGGTGTATGGGTCCATGGAGACAAATAACAAGAGCGCCAAAAGAGCGTCAAAGGAATCAACACAAAGTGCTTTTCACTTGTGTGCGAGAGGAACAAATTCCACTGTCAGTTTTATGCCAGCTGAATCACAATGGAATTTATATTATGTGGATTAATTGGATTAATCATTCATATATAGGGCATCTTCTTCAACTAACAAATAACACATTTTTCATCTGCAACTTTAATGTGACCCTGGTTGGACAATAAATATACAAGTGGCATAAAGTGACATGGCAATGTTCTGAATTACAAGACAGCAGAGATATTGTAATTTGCCCTGCATTGCCATATAAGCAAAACATTTTATTGATTTAAGTCATGGTCTTGTCATTCACAGAATTCAACTTCCACACTGCAAAAGGTATTGCACTTGTTTTTGACACATGCGTGGGGAAACCTGTCTCTACCAAGTCCAACAGTGGTCTATGCATGGTCACAGTTAACCCCCGAGTGGCTTCTATAACTGGAGCTTTCTTTAAAACGTACAGTATAAATATTTTCAAACTGAAATTAACTGGTCATCAATCACACGTTCCACATGTTCATAAACACTGCATATAAAACTGTTCAAAACCATACCTAGGGCATGACCTCACTGTATGTCTTTGGATGATTGTGCAAGAAAGGCCCCGGCTTCATCCTTCTTGCTGTGCAAAATTTGTTCAAAACACTGCATATAAAACTGTTAAAACCCAGGATGACCTTACTGTATATGATTGTGCAATTCTTCATCTAGTGCCAAATTTGTAATGTACATAAATTAATGCATACACCTAGTGTCATAGTAACACAGTTATCAAGCTTTTTTTATGTGCCCAAAGACGAACCACATATATTTAGAATCAGGAAAACTAGATTGTTTGGACACGTTTTAGTTTGCTTATATTTTTTGTTTAGATTTTACATATTATCATATACAATAAACATTTACATCCTTGGCCATTTAAAATAAGTGTCTGATTGGAATGGTGCCTGCAGAACAGGACAATTACTTATTATTTGGTAGTTTATTTGTAAGGGACAAGCACAGACAACATCGACAGTCGCAGAAGCAGTGCCCGATGCACTGTACATGTGTATATAGCCGAAGCTAATTTCCAACACCAGTCCCTTGACGGGCATTTATAATTCAATCAATCAATAAAATGACATTGTTACAGTGAATCAGTACATCAGTAAATCAGTGCATACAATGACCAAAAACAACAACAGCAACAACAACCACACATGACACAATGAAAAATGAAAAAAAACGTTTAGAACATGAGCTCAAATACAGTAATGACTAGTTGGTGTCATGATTACAATTTTGGCCAAGTTTTAGCCAGGACTTGATTGTTGTGGAAAACATCAATTGGATTTTTTTCATTCTCACCTTAAATACCTACTTTTACCTGTAGGTGGGGTATGTGTCCCACTACTGATATCCTTGAATCCTCTGGAGATAATACCATGGCCACTGCCATGAACTGAAGGCAGGAAATAGCACTGTCAAGAATGTAGAACAATGCAGACCTGCCCTGTACCCTGCAGGATTAAGCAGGGTAAGAAATCACAGTGATTACTGAGGCAGCAGAAACAGCTCGTGACCATTATCGATAAGTGCGGCTCTGTATTTGATTCTTCGATTGTCTCCGTTTGTTCACAATCTTGCCTATTAAAAATTCTTAAATATCCCAGAAACATTTCCAGAAAATGACAAATACCGAAAAGTTCCCTAAGCGCTCCGATCAATCTAACAGTGTACTCAGGAGAGCTAATGTTAGTTTTGCAGTGAGAACACTAGATTTTAAACTAATTAATGAAAAAAAAACCTGTTGTCACGCTGTTTGCATGCGGTTTCATGCAGCCCTGCCTCTTTAGACGCATGGCCGGTGTACCTGGCGTAGTTCACCGCTGTGATAATGACGAAGGCTCCAGCACCCCTCGTGCGTCTCCCACTCATTAACGATCCCCGTAATGACCTCGTCAAAGCCTCGTCTCGTCATGGGGCAGATTGGAAATCATCTTATGAGCCTGTGCTGCTGAGACATGCTGTGGCCTGTCACTTCAAAGGATCACAGGAACATCCCAAGGATTCTCCTCGGTGGCTAGACGAGCCATGGCACTGAGGTGTACAGCACAGGTGGCAATTGGGCAGACATGTTCGATCTTCGTTTGTTAGGAAGCCAGCGTCTGACAGGTGCAGAATCCCTGTGCATCTGAACTCTGAACCACGCCTCATCAGTATGTTAAGACAGACCGAATTGTCTTCAGTACGTTTGTGTACATTTCTTGGCTGTCGTGATTTTAGCTAAGGCAGAGTGTCACAAGCCCAAAAATAGCTGTTGAGGAAGATGAAATTATTTAAATTTAATCACATTTTATTTGAATATTTAACCCGAAGCGCCCCCTGCTGAAGGAAGATATATTTTAACACATTCTGTGCGCCACATTAAGGGTAACGGGCTGTAGTTTCCTCAAGACAAAGGTCATATTATAGCTGCTCTCAGCGTTCCCTCCACCCTCCACGCCCACCACCACCACCCCCCGATCTTCGAACAGCTCGCACGCAGCTCCGAAGTCGGCATGGCAGTTGCCGTGGTAACTTGACACGTCTCCATTTGCTCTGATCAATAGGAATGTTAACGCCAGCCCCTGGAACGCAGCCAGAGTTGCGCAGGACCAATGGGGGCTTCCTCTACGAGACACAAAGGAAAGAGAGAGAGGGTCTCAGCCTGGAGGAGAGGCGAGGCAGATGATGGTGGAGGTTTATTCCTCGGGCGCACTGGAACCGTGTCGTTTTCCATTTCAGGGAGACCACAAGCAGCGATCCATCCAGGTGGAGGGTGGTGTGGACAAGTATTGATTCAAGAGCTATAATGAGCATTTAGAGGTCCTGACAGCAGTGCATGGATGACCTTTGATTGCATTTTCATTTCACACCATTGTTTCATTTGGTAAATGACCCTACACTTGTTGTTTCGTTGTTTGAAGGCATTACATCAGCGTTTATGGGAAATTTAAACTCAATATTAACCCAGTAAATGAGAGTTACAAAATACTCCTCCAGATTGGCAAGAGGACAACAAAGGCATTTGCCAAAATGGTTTGTCTCAGCTGTGCGTTTGTGTCGGTCCTGAGACAGAAATAGAAATCTGCAGCCTTCAAATATCTTCTCAACCACTTTTTAATTAACTGCTGACTAAAACCCCAGGTCGATTAGGCGATATGAGTTTTTGATCCATGACTTTGATCCACGAGTGAGTAGAAAAATAAAATTTCATAAAAAAGAGGGAGGGAGAAAGCCAGAGTTTGAACAAAGCCAAAGGGGTCTATTTTCACAGACGAACTCATAATTAAAACGAATATGTGAGCTGGTGAATTGAGGTAGACACCAGCTATGCAAGCATAACGGTAGGATACAGAAAGAGAGGTCAGAGCAGATTTTAAATGCTTAAAGCTATTTAAGGATTTTTTTAAAAGGATGCTCAAAATGGCTGACATTTCATTGCTAGTAATACCTCATCTGAACTTCAGCCATGGCCCAATCAGAATAAATAAGGCAGAATTGACAAATTATTGAAAATGAGAATGAAATAGCCAGGGCTATTTCCATGATTAAGCATTTTTTTCCCAGCAGGGCAAGACAAATTGCTTCAATTATCGACGGTGAGACACAGTCACCTAGTGATGAATATTCATCGCACGGGAGTGAGTTCCACTTCAGGACACCCGCAGGGTTGCACCAGTGAGCGTCTATCACTCTCCTCCCAGGCCGCAGCCGTGTTATCGCTGCACTGCACCCACTCGCCCCCAGCCCCGTTACGTGCCAGAAAAGGTTCACCATTTATTTCCTATGTGTTTAGGCATGGTTTCTCTCAAACTGTGTGCTGTATAGAAAAAGAAATGCTTGCGATTACGTAAGACCTATGTAAAACCCCTTCCCCGCATATTTTATTATTTTTGTAATTCCGGCGGCCTGCTGCATATCACATCTGTTTATGGACGGTGCTGGCTTTAGTTATTCTCTCTCCTAAACCATCGGGTCTCAGCCAGGAACTACATCTCTCCCTGCTAATATGAGTAGATCTTTCTGGGCATCAAAGACCTAAACGAATCTGACAGATCTGTAATACTGCACTTTCTATTCATTCTATTACTTTGTGGATTCCACGTTACTTCTAATATGTCTTCTTTATATGCGAATTTTTGTACGAAATTGCTCATGAATTGTCAATTGTTTATTTGACGCCTCTGTCGTTACGTTCTGTCAGTTGGAGAGTTTCTCCAATATTGGTTCAGTCACACCTGAAATGACATATGGTGTGATATACACAAGCATGCATGTGCATTCTGGATAATATGAACATTAGATCCACCATGTGGACTTACCTTAAAGATGTGTTTTGAGTTTAAGGTGAAAAGAGAGAATTAAAGAGAAGCAAAAGTTTCAAATTAATATCAGATCAGTTGTTCCATGGCTATGCACGCTGGGAAATGTGCATACATACATTTATACTGGCAGCTGCGGCTCAGGCTATATACTATGTTTCATCGATCATTCAATGTTCCAAACAGTGTTTTGAAACAAAATCATAATTGACAGAATGTATGCCTTTTTGAAACTCCACTACGGGTTTGAGGTCACTGAAAGAGTATTTACAATACTTTCATTGCAACTGTGCAAACGCAGTGCAGTGTGAAATAATGATTATTTTTGTGTGTCTTTTTGTGGATTTGTAATGCATCATCATTTTAGAATGGAATGGAAAATGCATCTCTTGTGGAGGTAAATAAGTGGGTGGAAACTACAGTAAAATGACCAGAGGGAGAGAATCATAGCTGAGTGGAAATCACTAGAAAAGAAAACTAGCCCTGAATCTAATTTAAGATTTGTGTATGCTGTAAAACGTGGACTATGACTATTATGTGTAGATAGGAGAGGAGCGTGAATTGAGGCGAGTTGAGCTCCGGCATCTCTTATTTTACAAATTAAGCACTGGACGTAAGGTATGGTTGCCATATGCTCCGATCAATATAACATCGTGCACAGGAGAGCTAATGCTAACTCAGCATTGAGAGCACCATGAAATAAACTAATCTGTGAAAGTCCAATCAGAAAAGCCATTAAATACACCACGTTTCATTAGGACACGCTTAAGTTATCTAATATTTAGAACATGAATAGGCTAATGAAAGATTGCATCATCATCATCATCATCAACAGGAAAAACAGTGCTAAAGCTCAGATTAATTGATCCCCTAGAAGCACGAGCATTGATCCCCCTTCAAACACTCAACACAAGCTTCACGGAAAATAACTGGTAAGTAGTCAGAGAGTGTGGATCTGGAATTGACATTGTATTGATGCTGTACCACTGAACTGATCACTGATTTCCTCACAAACTAAATGTGTGCACTGCTTTCGATTGAATTCGAAACAAACACAATCGCATGGAATGGTTACAGTTCTACAAATGAGACATTTTGGGATATTTTGTACAGCACGAGGACTGCTTTGAAAACTGTCGGAAGCTATCGCACCTGAAGATCAAAGAGGGCTGGGACCTAATTAGAGCTTTTTAAAAATTAATCAGTGTAAACGAACAGCTCAACGCAACGGTGCCAATACAGAAAGAAGCTATGTGATGCAACTGCCAAAACACCAACATGATGTGTCTTAATGGGGTGTTGACCCACCACGAGCCACCAGAATAGCTTCAATGCACCTTGGCATAGATTCTACAAGTGTCTGGAACTTTGTTGGATGCAACACCATTCTTCCACGAGAAATTCCATCATTTGGGGTTTTATTTATGGTGGTGGAAAATGCTCTACAATCTCCCGTAAGTGTTCAATACAGTGAGATCTGGTGACTGAGACAGCCATGGCATGTGGTTAACATCATTTTCATGCTCATCAAACCATTCAGTGACCAAGAGATCACTCCCATCAGGATAGAAATGTTTAACCCTGGATGGATGGGGTGTGTTTATTGTCATCCTGGAAGAGAAAAATCACTCCCATCAGGATAGAAATGTTTAACCACAGGATGAAGGCTAACTATAGTACCTTACCTCATATAGTACAGCTTACCTCAATTCACAGGAACCCCACGTTCACTCCTCATCACATAGATGTGCCCTGGGTTCTCCATTCGCCAATTTCAAAGTAAAGGAACTACAATTGTAAGCTACATTTTTTCTGATTTATCATTCAGAAAAAATATAATTTTAACCATTATAACATACAAGCATCTGCAATGATAAACAGGGACATCACATGATATGTTTTATTCTGTTTTTGCATACAAACAAAAAGTCCGAAAGTCCCCAGAAATTGCTCCTCTCCTGCATTCCCAGTTTATACAAATTAGAGTTTAGTTTATACAGTTTGTGCTGAGGGGGGGCAAAGTGAGAACAAACACCCCTGACGTTCATTCATTCGCTTTAATTATTTATTTTGTTTGTGTGGGGCGGAACAAACACTTGTTAATCCTGGATGAGAGCGGCGTCTGTGTCGCCTCTCTCCTGGGGCTGGTTTCTCCCAGCTGTCACCTATATTAGATTAAAGCTGACGGCCACGACAACAGCATCTGCTGCGCCCGTCTCATCCAGGGCCGGAGCCAGAGAAGGAGCTGTGGGAGAGATGAGATGCCCAGAGGTGAAAGCGCACCGATATCCGAGTGGGAGACGGACAGGGAAGTGAATGTTCTGCATCGTGACGGGAGGCTGAGTGATTTCTCTGGCTACCTCTGACTCTTCTCCTGCCTTCCATCTGAAATAGAATTGAATAGAATATTGTCATTATTATTATTATTTTCCCAATTTTCTCTTTTTGAGGAGTGTGATGAATATAGAGGACCTCTGGAGGTTTAAACAGGGTGGCAGTGTAGTGTAATTGTTAGGGAGCCGGGCTTGTAAAGCAAAGATTGCTGGTTCAATTCCCAGGTGGGGGCACTGTCGTTGTACCCTTGAGCAAGGTACTTAACCTGAATTGCTTCAGTAAAAATATCCATCTGTATAAATGGATTGTATGTAAAGAAATGTAAACTGTGTAAGTCGCTCTGGATAAGAGCGTCTGCTAAATGCTTAAAATGTTAAATGTAAGCAGACAACTGCGGCCCCTGTCAAATAGAGCACGTCGTGTCCAAAGTGTGGCCTGTGTGTGTGTGACAGATTGCGCACTAAATGCACAAATGAATTAAATGTCTAGTAGACGGACTGCCATGTTCACTTCACGGTCTTGAACGATACAGTATGATAACATAATTTACGAAACTCAATTTCGTCGTGCCATTCAAAATCTGCTAAGAAGAATCCTTTGCGTGAAAATGATTCCAAAACATGTCAAAATACTGAAGCGTGTAAGAGACCAAACACAGCACAATCCATTATTAGTTTATAACTTAAGAAATTCTCATGGGGGATTGCCCTGGATAAAGTCATATGTCATATGTCTATATATATACTGTATATACACACACATATACATATATACACACCGATCAGCCACAACATTAAAACCACCTGCCTAATATTGTGTAGGTCCCCCTCGTGCCACCAAAACATCTCTGACCTGTTGAGGCATGGACTCCACAAGACCTCTGAAGGTGTCCTGTGGTATCTGGCACCAAGACGTTAGCAGCAGATCATTTAAGTCCTGTAAGTTGCGAGATGATGCCTCCATGGATCGGACTTGTTGATCCAGTGCATCCCACAGATGCTCGATCGGATTGAGATCTGGGGAATTTGGAGGCCAAGTCAACACCTTGAACTCTTTGTCATGTTCCTCAAACCATTCCTGAACAATGTTTGCAATGTGGCAGGGCGCATTATCCTGCTGAAAGAGGCCACTGCCATCAGGGAATACCGTTGCCATGAAGGGGAGTACTTGATCTGCAACAATGTTTAGGTAGGTGGTACGTGTCAAAGTAACATCCACATGAATGCCAGGACCCAAGGTTTCCCAGCAGAACATTGCCCAGAGCATCACACTGCCTCCGCCGGCTTGCCTTCTTCCCATAGTGCATCCTGGTGCCATCTCTTCCGCAGCCCACCTTCTTCCATTGCTCCATGATGTAAAGTTTCATCAGACACTCATGTTCCCATTGCTCCATGGTCCAGTTCTGACACACACGTGCCCATTGTTGGCACTTTCGGCGGTGGACGGGGGTCAGCATGGGCACTCTGACCGGTCTGCGGCTACGAAGCCCCATATGCAGCAAGCTGCGATGCACTGTGTCCTGACACCTTTCTATCATAGCCAGAATGAACTTTTTCAGCAATTTGTGGGATCCTCTGTGGGATCGGACCAGACGGGCTAGCCTTCGGTCCCCACGTGCATCAATGAGCCTTGGACACCCATGACCCTGTCGTCGGTTCACCAGGTGTCCTTCCTTGGACCACTTTTGGTAGGTACTAACCACTGCATACCGGGAACACCCCACAAGGCCTGCTGTTTTGGAGATTCCCTGACCCAGTTGTCTAGCCATCACAATTTGGCCCTTGTCAAAGTCGCTCAGATCCTTGCACTTGCCCATCAACTTCCTGAACTGACTGTTCAACTTCAAGAATATATCCCAAGTTTGACTGCCATTGTAACGAGATGATCAATGTTATTCATTTCACCTGTCAGTGGTTTTAATGTTGTGGCTGATTGGTATATATATATATATAGTAAGTGTACAGCATATAAAGCACACATGATTGAATAATAAGACCAGAGTCATTCTATGATTAAAACGAGTCTCAATTGTGTATAGTATTGGACATAGTGGGACAAAAAGAAAATGGAACCCTTTCAGATTTCAGATCATAGTGTAATTTAGAGTCCTGATCCAGCGCTAATGTCGATCTTTCTGTTCAGGAGAATGTGAATTGTCTGTCTCGCTTTCTACCCCGCTGACTTTGTGGGGGCTCCTGGGCCAAACTCATTCATTTACTTCAAAAATGATTATTACACTGAGCTAGGTGCCCTGGGAGCTCTAAAACACATTTCTTAAATTAACATATTTTGTACATCTGTTCACACTTACTCTGCACCTCTCTCTGTATTCATGAATGAGGAGGCGAGTAAGAAATTCCTATACGGAACACACAGCCGAACATAGTTTGAGCTAGAGCATAAAATCTTGACTGTTTTATAGTGCAGAACAAATCAACCTACCCTGCGCTGAACACAGTCCACTGGAGATACAAGGGCGACCTGACTGATGGCTCAATTCATATTCCTAATTGAAGGTGTAACAGTGGCCATCTAAGTTTCAGACCCTGATAGCTGCCTAATACCGTGCCCAGGTTTGACATTGTGCAGTGCAAGGTGGTGTTTATTCTAAAGCTACCAATAATGACACATTTGATCTGCCAATGTTATTCAGACGGGGTTTGGACATTTCGCAAAATTGTACAAAACTGTCATATTTGCCTCATTGCGTGACCTCTACCCCCCTCAGTTTGCCAAACCCCCACCCCTCCACCTCCCATTCTCTCTCTCTCTCTCTCTCTCCTTCTCGCTCCTCATTAAAATGATAAATTGCTTCACACTCCAGGCGCGCATTGCTCAGCCACCGTCACCATGGCAACAGCCAGGGCTGTGCTTGCCTTGGGGATAAATAAAAAAATAAATAGATAAATAAATAAATAGAAACGTATCTCAAATAAGACTGTCAACTTTGCCTCCAGTTTCTGCAGATTCGCCCGGCCAGGTAAAGGGAGGAAGGGGGGGGGGGGTGCCACTGATGTGGAGGAATAGATGGAATGGATGAAAAGTGATGAAAAGACTGTGAGTTGCGGGGTGGGGGGCTGGTCTTAGTGTGTGTGCTGTGTGAATCACACGCAAGGCCAGGCTCTTTGGAGACGGATTATGGCCCCAAGGTTCACATTTCCCAGCGGTGTGGGTTGCTCCAGGTTTTCATCATCCTTGGGCTTTTCCTGCCGGCTGTGACCGGCGGCTGAATAATTTATGGCTTCCCCGTTGTCTTAGACGCAGGCCTCTGTGAGACGCAGAGAAAGTCCACATTTAGCTTATTGATCGCCTGCTCCGTCAGAAGAACTGTACGACTGACATTGATTTGGGTCCCATTTCAGTCCCCAGCTCAACATCTCTTTTAAAAGCTAAGAAGATTTGAACCGATTTGAAAACCCTAATGAAGCACTAATGAAAATAAACTATATAATGGCCTTCTGAGAAATTATAAGCTATAAATCCAGGCTGCCCTAACATCTCTGTCAGGCTTTATTCATCTGAAACAATCGGAAGAAAGAAAACGAAAGTCACATCCTAGCTCTGCAGCTACCATCGTTATGTGTATCTAAGGCATATGGCACCTGGATCACCTTATTGGACCTGTATGGACCTGTGAATATTACTGGTAACCATTCCCTGTGTCTCAACGTCAAACCTGGATGATGATGTAATCGCTGGACGTTCTTCCTCTGGGAAACCTTCAGTCTAGAGGGGATTGATTATGTGACACCAGGTCTACACCCCACCCAGCACCTGGGCCTGCTATCTGCAATCAATCGTATTGCATCATAAATACACTGCCCCATTTAAAGTAAAGCAAATGAGCTTGGCGATGTTGTTTTAGTGGCCAGGAGGCAATCCATTGAGGCCGGTGATAATCACCTTGCAGTATGTCTCTTATTCTATTCAAGGTGAATGTTACGCGAGGATGGCTTTGAAAAACATGAACAGGACCAAACGATACTAACAGGTCCAACAGGTCTATTCCTGATTCAATAGAATCAAAGGCACACATTTTTTTGCATATCTGGAAATATGGCTTCCATGTTTCCATCTGCCATGGTTCCCATTTTTTCACATTTTATTTATTTATTTATTTATTTAACATGTACCATAACGATGGAATAATGGATGGAATGGATTTTATATCATTCAAGAAATTTATATATATCTCTTTATTTTTTCAACCACATCCTATGAAAGTCCCTGTCTTTAAATGACATTTTATGCTCTTAAATATTTATTGTTTTACTGTTTTAATTAATTCACTGATGTTTTACTTCATTTGTTTTATTGTTTTATTTTCACTCTTAACAATATATCTTGTTTTAAAAATATTCCCATTTCAAAAAGGTGCTATATAAATAAAGCTTATTATTATTATTATTATTATTATAAATACATGTTATTTTGTTGCAAAATATTAAGAAATATTCCCAGAAAATTGCATTTCGGACTATTTTACAGTGGTGAACCACATTGATATATTCATCATACACACATATACTTGTCTTGCCTGATAATTATGCAACATTAGCACATGTACAAAAAGTACAATTCAAAATGCTGTAAGCTTGAAGCAAAATCAATTGCAGTAAGGCCACCACTCCGAGGGAATCACCCATGAGCCTGACAGCGAATGCACAGGAAACTGTTAATGTTCGAGTCACTTCCTACACAGCTCTGACATAATAAAGAGTGATGGTGTGTGTCCTGTTCATGGCTGAGTGAGGATCGTGTCTCAGAGAGAGAATGTGTCTTAGACAGAGAGAGTGTGTGAGAGAGAGGGGGGGAGAGAGAGAGAGAGAGAGAGAGAGAGAACAAGAGACACAGAGAGAGAAAGGAAGAGAGAGAGAGAACGAGAGAGAGAGAACGAGAGACACACAGAGAGATAGAAAGAGACAGACAGAGAGAGAGAAACAGAGAGAGAGAGAGAGAGAGAGAAAGAGAAAGAGAGAGAGAGAGAGAGAGAGAAAGAGAGAGAGAGAGAGAGAGAGAGAGAGAGAGAGAGAGAGAGAGAGAGAGAGAGAGAGGGAGAGAGAGAGACAGAGAGAGAGAGAGAGAGAGATCTCTCCAAGGCTCTTTGCCCCAGCATCAACACCATCACCTTGGAAACAGCATAATGAGGCCCCAGGTGTGAGACACCAAGGTTCTGTCTCCACCTCCAGAGACACCGCCAGATTATACCGCTACAGACATGCAGATCAATTTCAGTTACATGTCTCAGGGAGCCTTCCATCTATATTTACAACTGTACATGTACATTATTTTATTTCAACCCACACGTGGGAGTGAAATTCCATTTTTGCTTATCAGTTCCACAGACCTGCCTTTATTCAGGGTACGGGAATCTGAACATTTCCAGTGGCATAAAACAACAGTCAAATTAAAGACACCTAGTTTAAAATAATAGTGGGCAATGTACTTACAGCCACATCTACCATGGTCATGAGAAATGTCTGGGTACTTCTTGGTATTTTAAATGCACTTATTGCAAGTCCCTCTGGATAAGAGCGTCTGCTAAATGTAAAAATGTAAAATGGTGCAGCGTGGAGCGGGGAACTCTGAATTCTGAATGAAGTTTGAATGAAGCTGGTTGGACAGTTTCCAGTATTCAAATGAGGGGTGAAGTGTATGCAGCAGGGGTTCCAAACAAAGCACGGCTCAGTTATGTGTGAAATGAAGCGTCGGATAAACTCGGAGAAGGGAGGAAAAAGGAAAGTCTGCCCCCTGTGGTTTTCTTGCTTGCTTCATGTATGTGGGCCTGTACCTTTTAAATGGAAATGAGCAAGGCATTGTTCAGGAGAAGGACATTGTTTAGCCTGATTTCCCACACCTGGATATTGCAGCCCCACTCACAATGACATTTTTGTTATGATGCTGAATGACTCCTAACGCTAATGTTCCGTTGCTCAAAATGCCCACTCAGACACGTCGTGTTTAAGGTAGTCCAGGGTTTGTTCATTTAAACAGTGAAATCTGATCGGAAAAAAAGTAGAGAAATTCCTCACTTACCTGAGTAATTGAAGTGTAGAACTGAAACGTATCAGAACTGAAAGTTTCAACCTGAACTGAAAGTTGTGGCTCATTAGGTTGTGGGTTCAATTCCCACTTGGGACCACATATACTGAAAAATGTATGCATTCACTACTGTAAGTTGCTTTGGATAAAAGCATCTGCTAAATGGCATATATTATATTATTATTCAAGCAGCAACGGCATTTTCCAAAAACCTTTGACCGGTGACTTGGCTGTAATGTCCAATATGAAGGTAACATGCAATATGTTTTCATAGTAGTCGCTGTAATGTTATTTCCACTGTCTTTCCCACCGACGTACAAAACCATTAATATACATGGACTACCCAAAGGACGTGCAATGAAGGCTGAAATGGGCTTTCGTAATGCAATTTTGGCATGGTCGAATCACAGGGGCGCCATAAACAAACAGAACTTTTCTGTGCATGTACGGTCCCTTCTGAGCCGATAACCTCCAGGAGATTTAGGGTTTGAGCATCTGCCCAGTCATCTCCAAACTCCCCGTAATGGATTCGGTCCAATGAATGCATTTACTCCGCCTAGGCCGCTGACTGTGGGCTGCTACAGAGCTGCAGCTGGAGTGTTCAAGAGTGCTTCAGCCCTGAGTTTGGGCCAGGCCCGTTCATTTCTTAACAAGTTCGTACTTATCCCAATTAGCCAAATTAAGCAGTCCTTTCAAGAAGCACACACATGTCCTTGTGTTCCTCAAATTAAGTGCATCGTCTGGGCCATGCGTGGCCAATGAACGAAAACTCACGAAGACCAATTCTGAGAAATTTTGAGTTAATCTGATCTCCCACACAGCTGTAGGTAGTCCTGGGAGTCTAAAAGACTTCAAGCTCCCCAATGAATTAGTGATGATTCGTGCTAATTAAAGCTAGTTCACAACCAGGGGAATGTTTTGAAACTGATCTAGCGCCACTCTCGAAGAGGAACCCCCGAACACACGCAGAAAAGACATGCCGCTTGTGTTAAAGCACCTGAGACGATGACATCTGTGACTGGCCAAAGAGAAATCGCACGTTTGCTCTGCAGAAATCTTCCATCGTGAGTAGAGTCAGGCAGCCCCTGTGGAGGCTGTACATCACGTATCAAGTTTAAATCACTGGTGCTGGCTTATCAAGCCGCTAGAGGAACTGCTCCCTCCTACCTCCAGACACTCATCACACCCTACACCTCAAGCCAGACCCCTCCGCTCTGCCTCCTCTGGCAAACTGGCTGTTCCATCCCTCTGGTTCCCAGGCAGCCGCTCCTTGCGGTCTCGTCTCTTCTCTGTCCTGACCCCTCGGTGGTGGGTGGTGGAACAATCTTCCGCACTCGGTGAGACCGCAGAATCACTGGCCATCTTCCACAAGAGACTAAAAACCCATCTCTTCAGACTCCACTCCCACTGATTCTGTATTTAACTAATTGCCATCACCACTGTTTACAGGTTAAATACTGCATTTCGTATTTTGTGTTTATAATAATAATAATAATAATTCTACTAACTTTTCTTTCCCTGCGTTACAGGCATGGTATGCAGATGCCAGCAATTATGTCTATTGCTGTATTACTGCACTGATCTCTTGCACTAACCATGATTGATCTTACCATGTATAAATGCACATCTTGCAAGTCGCTCTGGACACACACACACTAAATGCCTAAAGTGTAAATGTAAATGTACATCCCGCAGGGTCGGTGAATGCAGAGCCAGCCCTCTAAAAAGAGCAGGCAAAGGAGACAAACATTTCTCTAACTAGCCGCTGTCTCTGAGGTTTACAACCGTGCCGCTCGAGAAAGTGACATGAATCAAGCAGACAGTTAAAACACAGTAAAGCTGGCCACCTGTCTAGCCCCTGGTACCGGAGGGAGCTTTTCGCTGACCTGCCGTGACCTCTCTTTATGTTGTGACATTCTGAAGAGTGACGGGATGCCCGTGGAAGCTTGCAGTGTTGAGTCTCACTCGGGTCGGGCTGTGGTACAGAAATGCCGGCTCCAACGCGTTCCTGTTAACGGGCTTTAATGCGTATGTGACACGACACGCTGTGTGGGGACGCCTCACTGCCTTTCAGACGTCTCCACACACCAAACAGGAAGTTCATTCCTTATTTCATATTAACTTTTTAGCATAATGGAGTTTCCTGATCTATGCACAGTGGGTGTAAAAGGTATTCGCCCTCTTTGGCCTCTCACAGACAGGTGTATTTAATTTTAAATTATTTGACACAACTTAATTGTACACAGGTGGACATTGACTGCACCAGAGTTCATTTAGGTGTGTCTTACCAAAAATAGGTATATATAGATATAGATATAGACATATAGATTCAATTATTATCTGTTTTTTTATCTGAGTGTTGATCAGTGGCAAGAAATCCCAATTAAATCCATTTTGATTGCATGAAGTAAGAAAATAAAATGTGAAAAATTCCAAACGGGGGTGAATACTTTTTACTACTGTATACATGTATGAATTTGGAATATTATTATTATTACTATTATCATATGCACAATGTGAAATATATTGTTTTACATTCTTTAATTAATTAACCAAAGATTTCTTAATGGACATTTTAATACAAATTACATTACTAATTGAAATGTACAAATGATAATGTTATAATTTAATAGCTACACACTCATGGAGTGTTCATAACAGTTGATCATATCTGAAGACATCTAAATAGAAGGCATAATTTGACTGATGTATATGTGAATATTGGTACCAAGAATGCTGTGCCACCACTGGGCCTCTTGAACTGCAGCTATTCAGCTGAACTCAGATATCTGTCTCCATTTTGATTCTCCCTTTTCTCTGACCTCACTGTGCCTATGTGCCATGAATTCCCACCATCTTAGACTCAACCTTTCAAAATGTGACAATCATCTCGACCTTTTCCATCTCCTTGGAGTCCATCACTCGACCCCTCCTGCTCCTGCTAAGCACCTGAATGTCACACCAAACTGTCCCTCTCTCGGTATATCTCTCTTTGAATTAATCAGCCATAACTATGCATACAGTGCCTTGCCCAGGCTGTGGTTAATTGTTGCCTTGATTGCAGTAATTTTGTGTTTTATGGCCCTCCTTAAACTGTTAATCGTTTTTAACTAATATAAAATGTGTCTCTTAGCCTTGCTCTCTCCTCCACACTTCTCTGTCCACGTCACCTCAGGCCTCTCCGTGCTCTTTGTTGCTGCTCGGGTTTTCTCCCCCGAACCCGTTCTTGATTAGCGCTGCTACAAACTCTTTGCTCTTCGATCTAATTTACTCCTACACACCTTGTTTTCTAGCCGAGCAATTATTTCTTTGGTTTCTAAATCTGTCGTCTCTCCGCAGCTCCACATTGCCGCAGTGAGATTCATTAATATTATAATTACCTTTCCTTACCTTCCCGAAAATTCAGCATTTTGACTCATTTTTAACATGGCAAATTCATGTTTATAGCTTTCCGATAATGCACATTTTCTTTCAATAATCCATGTTATATCATCATAATCCATCAGTAGTTCTCAAAACGGTGTATAAGCTTGTTTTAAAATGCCTGCTTTTGTGATTTTCATATATAGTTAATGTACACATACATACAGTATATATATAAATATATATATATACACGTATATATATATCCATCCATCTATCTACTCTATATATTTGTATGTGTGTGGGTGTGGGCAACTATTGTAGTAAATAGTGTGTTGAAATATCACAATATTGTTATTGTAAAGTCATACTGGGTAAGGATTCTCTCCTTTCCAACACAGTGCTCTAAAATAGAGGTTAAACTCTCCTTAACTGACAACATCCTGTTGAGCACCAAACTGGTACTGATAGCCAATCACACACAGACAGCTTTGTCATTTACACTTTCTTTAGTTACCATTCACAGTTTTTTTTTCTGACAAAACAAAACTTCCAACTTGACAACCACATACATAACATGCAGGACCCCGTCTCAAGGAGTGCTCTGATTTCTATATACATCAACCACAGGCTTTCAAATATCAGTAAAAACCAAAACATAAAAAATCGAAATAAAAGACCCCATCAGATGTGTTCTATTCAGATCTATTGCATTGACAGAGTAATTGAAGTTTAAAGTCCTGCACTGGAATTGCATTTTCCTGATGTAATAGTAAATTATATTTCTGAAGTTGCATTCACTTTTACATTTTTGTTGGTCACTTTAATAATAGGTACAGTCATGACTCTTTTCTGAATCACAATCCACATTTCAACCAATAGATTAGAAAATAGATTCCTTGATGTGACTTGCAGCCAGTGTGTATATCAGCAGTTCATCAATATGATTTGGCCAAGAAGAACACTGTATGAGAAACAACAAATGGGACAAAAGAGTCTTGCATTCTTAGTCTTATAGTTCATATCCACGTCAGAACTTACTGGAGGACAGGCTCCATTGTAAGTCCAAAGAGTCCAGCTGAAAATAATCCAGTCCAAATAGTACTTCTTAAAAACACGCACACGCACACACGCACACACACACACACACGCAATGTGCATACACACACACACACACACACACACACACACACACACACACACACACACACACATGCATGTGCACACACACACACACAGACATGTACGCATGTGCGCACGCACACACACACACACACACGCACGCGCAGACGCAGACATGCACGCACATGCATACACACGCACATATAAGCTATTGAACAATCAAGTATTAACAGAGGAGAGGCCACTATGAAAAAACCCCAATAATTTCCTGAACATACATCCATCCATTAAGTACTCCTTGCGAGAGAAATAAAATAGTCAGGAGAAGGATATCATCAATATGCTGAAACAGCTCTTAAGACTATGACACAGCTCTGTGAATGTTGTTGTTGCATGTCATCCCGATGTTTCCTGGTTTTTTTCCTTGTTGATTTGTTTTTGGTTCTGTTGTTTGGAATTTATTTTCACCTTGAATACATAAAGCAACGACACTCTCCCGTTTTTATTGAAGTAGCTCAGCGCAGCGTCTCGTAGATTTCGCTTCCAAATCTGTCGAGACACCTCGCGCCTGTGAATGTCCCTTGGCACCTCTCGCTATCAAATCCACTGACGGTGTTTACCTCAAGCTGGCCCAGGCTGTCGTCTAAATACGCTGTGTTCGCTCTCCTTCCCTCCCTCCTGGTAGCGTGGAAAAATTCAGGCTGATGCATATTGGATAACTCCCAACCTCCCTGCTCGTGACCCCCGACCTCCCCGCTTGTCTTTTGTGCTGTTTAGTATGTATGCCGTTAACTCTAGTCTTTAAACCGACGGCCGCTTTGCAGTTTTTTATAATAGGGGTCCTGTTCCTGACTGCTAACCCTCTCCTGGGCGGAGAGATGGGGCTTTCGCCTCAGGGTCGAGTCACGGCTGCGGCCGTCCAGGGGCAGGTCTGGGTGCGGGGGAAGGGGGGGCTCCTGGTCGGCCTCGCTGGCGGAGGAGCCCGGCGACGCGCTCTTCGCCGGGCGGTAGCCGCGCGCGCAGTCGCGGTTCAGGTCGTTGAGCTCGTAGGCCTCGTGGTAGTCGGCGGCGCCGCCGTTGCTGGTGCTCTTCCACTCCCAGGGGCTGCCGTTGCCCGAGGACATGTGCACCACCGGGTGGTGGGGGGCGTGCGCGTCCACGGTCACGATGCTGGCGCCGTCGCGCTCGGACGAGGACGGCGGCCGGTACAGGGGCGACTCGGCGCTGGCGGTGGACGAGGTGCAGGAGGACGAGGACGTGTCGGAGGAGGACTTGGGCGCGACGCTGATGAGGCCCTGCTGCTTGGACATGGCGATGACCTGCATGATGCGCGGCTGGTTCGGCGGCCGCAGGGCGCCGCTCTTCTCCGTGATGGACAGCCACTTGGCCCGGGTGCTGGCGCTCTTGGGGGACACCGGCGGGGGGGCCGCCGCCTCCTCGGGGATGTGCACCAGCTGCGGGGCCCCCGGCCGGGGGGGGATCACCACCCGGGGGCCGGGGGCCGCGCCCGCCCGGCCCCGGCTGGCCTGCACCGTGGGGTACAGCGAGGAGGGCATGGCCAGCTCGTCGTCGATGCCGTCCGAGCCCGCGTCCGAGCCGTCCTCGCTGCCCTCCCGCCCCTCGTCGTCCACCAGGCTCACGCCCCTCAGCTCCACCGACCTCTGCCTCCACTCGGACACCAGCTGCTGCGAGCGCAGGGGGTCGTGCGCCACGTGGATGGTCATGTGACGGCGCAGAACGTCGTCGGCGGCGCAGTTGTTGGCGCGGGGCAGCGTGTTGCTGAAGGTCACCATGGTCTCCTTGCCCATGGGGCTGCGGGGGGCGAGCAGCTCCACGTCCACGCTGGCCCGCTTCAGGCTCCCGAGGGACGCCTTCTCGCGCTGGACCTGCCGGTTCAGCCCGTCCATGTTCTGGGCGCCGACAGCTCGTCGTTGCTCTCCGACGCGTGGCCCTTGTGGTAGACGGAGTCGTGGCCCCGCTGGGTCAGGGCGCGGAGCGCGTCCTTCTGCGGGGGGAGGGCGGGCCTGGGGCCGGCGTCCTCGGAGGACTTGAAGTTGCCAACTGCGTGGAAAGCCTGGAAATGAGAAATATGAATCGGTTTCGGTTTCCGGAGAGAGAGCGGTTGAAGCAAATTAAAATGGGTGCTCCTACAAATGCACCATAACATAACATAACATAACATTCTTTCCCCATGAATATAACATACAGTGGTACATAATGCATAAAAATGTATTATGACACTAAACCTGACAGAAGCACGGATACTGTTGCTTAGCAAGGCACAAAGGTGTATACTGAGAGGGGGATTACCAAGCAAAATCATCCTGTTCCTGATTTGCATTTCATCAAACACCTGCATAAAGTGCTCAACATTGCCATGGTACTACAGCTGGCTGAAGCTGGTCTCAGCTGGAGAGTTTTATGCAATCAGAGAACAATTCAGTACAAAGTACATATACTGTAGATATGGCACATGGGGTACTGACTGTAGATTTCCGAATGATTGGTCATGTGAAATAACACGTTCGGAGAGGCATGCGCACGCCCAAAAAAGGCTTGCACAGGTTGCCGGGCAAAAGCGGAGAACCGTAAAAAGCAAAGGACTGCCCACACACTGTTTAATGTGCTAGCACAGACAATGCTGAAATAACACATTAAACCACATTGGGAGCAATCTAACAGTGTGCAGGCACTACTTTTCGTTTTATGTGAAATAACACAACGTGATATCAGTTCTGGAGTTGTATTTGTATTAACCGCTTGTTAATAAGACAATTTAGCTAATTACATTTGAATTTAGCACACAATATCCAAAATAATTTCCATGGAAGGATATTCGCCAAGCTGTTTATAAATCCAATAGTTTTTTTCCTTTTCAAAATGCATCACAGTAAATCCTCTCAAAAGTAAGCAAAGTTGTAATGTGTCCGGTAGTCTGTACAGTTGGGGAACACCATCAGTCCACGTATGCTGGGTTATTTCCCCTCAGTTTTGTATACTGAAATAAATCAGCTTAAATTGAAACGCTGACGCTGTTCTGCTGCTGGCTCTTGGGCTGATAATAATAATGATAACGGAGATGCAGAGAGAAAAAGATTAGAGAGTGAAAGACAAGGAAAACGGGCAAAGATAGATCTGAAAAAGAAAGAGCCAATAAGAGGACACTTGGAGAATCTGATAGAATAATGTATTCTGTCTCTGAGAGAGAGAGAGAGAGAGAGAGAGAGAGAGAGAGAGAGAGAAACAGACAGACAGACAGACAGAGACACGGGTGTTATCTCAGTAGTTTAGGTTCATGCCTGGGGGCTGTAAAGAAGATAGAGCCCAGTAAGGGGGGGGGGGGGGAGAGGGGGTTGAAATATTAACCGCAAGAACTAACACTTTCAGACAGTCAATGGAAAGGAGAAGGAGAGAGAGCTGGGGAAGAGAAGGTGCTTCAGAATGTGTGACTACGCGACTGGTCTTTCTCCTGGTGAAAAAACCTCGAACCTGAACCCCCGAACCCCAATCCCCCAACCCTCAACCCCAAACCATGCCTGTTCACCAGATGCTCACCAGGTAAGCCGCGATGCCCGCCCCGATGAGGAAGCCCACGTAGACGTCGATGGGGTGGCTGCGGTACTGGGTGATCTGGGTCAGGCCCGTCAGGGCCGCGGCGATAGCGAACGCAAACACCAGAACCGGCTTTAGCAGCTTGGTGCTGTCGGAGATGGTGGAGTTGAAATACATCTGGGAGTGGGAAGGAAACCAAACGATGAGCCAGAGGAAAGAGACGCACTAGAAAGCGTAAGACACACTTTTCAAATGACAGCTTTGCACAGTGTGGATGTTGACGTTTGTGTGATTAAAAGGTGTAAACGAGTACAGGTAGTTCCTCTGCGACTTCCCCTGTCTATTTCTTCAAACGCCGTCAGTTTGATTTACCATCGTACATTTCCACCCGTTGCTAAAACAATTACTTTTGCAAATGACTAAAGAGATTACTTTCAGTGGCACTTGTTCAGTTTAAATATAGCTATCTGCTATTCCCCCTGCTATCCACGTATGACAGGCTGGCATTCGCACACCGTGGGGTTCGCGTCTTGTGTTATTACCGCATGTCAAAGGTGCAGACAGATATGCAGGGACTTACAGATATATAAACAGCAGCAAAGGCAGAGAGGGTTGCATGCTGGGAAGGAAAAGTTTTCCTGTCACAAAAACAAAACAAAACAAAAAAAGGTCTGCAGTGAGACTAAAGCAACAGAACCAAAGTGAGTGACAGCACTTCAAAACATCGCTAAATATATAAACGTAGTGCAGACAGCACACTTTTCTCATCTTTTATCTTCGAGATTAGGGAAAGTGAGGACTCAGTATTTACCAAATCTAGTTTCCTATTGTGATCTCTGGAGGCAGTGTAATTACCTGGCAGAGAGAATGGCATGCTGGTCTTGGCCGGAGCAAATATCCCGGGTGATGTAGGGATTTTTGTCACAAGAGACACCGGGGAGAGTGTAGTTGGGCTTACAGACGGTCAGATAGAACGGGGCGTGATAGCCAGTGGCCAGCTGGATCACGTCGGTCACCAGGGCAGTGGCGCAGAGCCCGAACACGTGAACACCTAGAGAGCGGAGGAACGGGAGAAGGTGAGAGAGACAAGGGGAGGAAGACATTAACCCTAAAATCTGAGCCTATGTTACAGATACAACATATAGAGTGCAGTTCCATATACAGCATCCAGTCGTTCAGTTCTGCTGCTCAATGTGCTCACTATTATTAATAATAGAATAATAATTAATTATAATATTATTATAATATAACATCAAATAATATTATTATAATATTCTTTATTAGCCATGTTACACAAGTTAATTGGATTTTGTCTTTTCACATATCTCTCCTAAGAGAAGTCCGAGCGCAGGGTCAGCCATAGTACAGCACCACAGTACAGCAGTTCAGGGGTTCAGTGCCTTGCTCAAGAGCACTTTGGCAGTGCCCCAGGAAATGAACTAGCCTCGTTCCGGTGTTGTCAAGTTAATTGTTTTTTTGTTTGGCCTTCCTGGGATTCAAACCAGCAACCCATCGCTTGCCAGCCGGTGTGGCTAACCACTGAGCCACTGCCGCCCCCTTCCTGTGAACATCTGCATCAGGGCCTTTGCGATGCCTGACGTGGGAAAAACCTGTTTGCATTGGCAACCGTATCTCCGATTACAAAACCCACACAGCGGGACTGTGCTCGTTTACGTACCCACGAAGCGCACGGTCCTGCGCAGGAAGGAGTTGAAGTTGCAGCCTCCAGCGTTGATGCTCCCCTCGGCGCCGGGACGGATCTTCAGCCGGGACTGCATGCAGTACACCAGGCCCTCCCCCATCATGATCTGATGGGACAGGCGACACGACTCAACACCGTTAAGGAGGGATGCGAGCAAACCGCCAATGATTAAACCGATCGGATCGTAAAGACGTGAGTCAACGGTCTTACCCCACACGTGAATGTTTTTATTTGACAGAAGGTTCATTTCTTCTATCGACTATTAGCTAAGCTGGTGGACGCCATGAAAGTGAAAAACATGGCATTCTGTGTAGGAACGAACACAGAAAGTCAATGCGGGTTTAAATTGTAAAGCGTCATCAACGACTTAATAGCTGCACGCTTATTGATTACCAGAAAATATGTACGGACATCCCGAACACGATGTCCTGAAGGACACAACACAGATGTCGGATAAGAAGACACGGCGCGGGTGCAACGCTCCACGTTGTGGCACTCACCGAGGCGGCGGGGCCGGCGAAGGCCAGGCTGAGCAGCATGAGGAGCGGGATGAGCTCGTCGCCGCCGTCCACGAACGGCATGCTGAGGGCACGGTCGTGGCAACGGAACCCCACCTGCGCCGGCTGCAGAAGGTCCGTCAGCTCCAGGAAGTACAGGGACACCATGGAGGAGGCGACGATCGGGAGCTGTGGGCCCGGAGGGTCGTACGCAGGGAGGGGAGATCACAGGAGGACGAGCAATATTACGGGAAAATGACATCGCAATGACATCGCACGCCGTCTCTTTGTTAGGCGGGAGATCGAGAGAGCGAAGAAGAGATAGAGAGCTCAGCGGCTGTAACAATATAGTCAGCTCCATCCCTGCGTGCTTATCGGTGTGTGTACTGCAGTAAAGTATTCGTACAATATCAACACATACCCTGAAGGAACCAAGAGAATGAGAAACATGGAAATATCAAAAAATTATATGATTATCATTTCAAATGTTATTGCTAGATCTTATGACTTTGATACCCACCTCTACGAAATAGAAGCAGGGCAGCAGGGTCATGCTGTCTTTGGGCGGCTTCTTCTTGGGCTTGTCTTTTGAGGACATCATTGTGGCGTCTGACCAAGGACCAACCTTAAAACATACATCCAATTAGCATTGAGCAGAAAGACCAGCTCCAGAGTAAATCAAGCCCCATAACTGAACAGCATTACAGAGACGCACATCTCATTGCACGTGTCTAAAATGTCTCGTTTACTGTATTTTACGAGTGCATCTCATCCCTTTAACCTTTCCCGGACTGCTTAGAGATTATTAAGGCTAATGTGAATAGCACTGAGTGCAATTCCATCTGCTCCGGCTCACCTGATTCGACTGACTGACGCCCCCTGGCCCCCACCCTATGATGATGAGGGTTTTATAATGACCTCACTTTGACCCCGCCCAAAACACTGTGACTCACAAGCCTTTATCTCCAGGCAACCCTTAATGGAACAGAGTCTCCCACTGGGCGATACAACTGTGTTATTAACCTCCTCTTCTGGCATTTTGGGGCTAATTGCTCTGCAGGAGGGCGAGGGAAACCAGGTATTTCAAAGCAATCGAACGAGCACAACAATTTTCAACGTTTAGATCCCTGTATATATATTTTTTGTGGAAAGTAGCCATGATATACCCTAAATAAACCATCCCAGGCTGTGCATCTCAGGATACATACGCACGTCTGGGGTAGGAACATCAACACAGGCGCGCGTACACATCCTGAAAATGCATTGCTTGTCGTGGGTTATCCCTTACATAAATAACATGCATGGGCAAGCAGTTACATACACAGAACTGGATTTAATTTCCATCTTCATGAAAATAAGATACCAGATAAAAGTCCTAATTTCTCATCAATAAAACCAAGAACCAAATAGTAAGAGAAAATTCCTGAAAACTTCATCTTCAAAAAAAATAAAGACGGATTACAGCGTTGGCTTTTGGGCACTTGGAGATGAGGATCTGTTGTGGGAGAAGCTTGGTGAAAGGACAGGTTCAATGGATGCGTTACAAAGATATGGAAGTGTGCACAGACAACGGCAGCCCGATGAGATTCCGCAGACAAAAAGGGACGCTCTGAACGACAGACCCTGGGCACACGTCCCCTAACGGGCTCGTTCCAATATCTCATAACAACAGATTTGCCAGTGGGGGGAAAAGGCTATCCAGTCCAGATTTCCCGCTGGGTGCCTTGAGCTTGTTTACGAATGCAAAATGGGTGACGCGACTGAAACGGCAGACTAAGAGCACAGAGAGCACTTGTCCTACAGCCGCTGTAGCTCAGCACCCAAGTGGGAGTGAAGGTAAAAACAGAAGGGCTTCTTTCTGTGGGAAAATACTGTTCATCTATTACAGGCCCATTCGTCTCTCAAGATCGACTAGAGGGGAGGTGTGGTGTGTATGTGTATGTGTGTGTGTGTGTGTTTATGTGTGCGTGTGTGTATGTGTGTGCATGTGAGCATGTGTGTGTGTGTTTATGTGTGAGTGTGTGTGTGTGTGTGTGTGTGTGTGCATGTGTGCCTGTGCATGTGCCTGTGCGTGTGTGTGTATGTGAGTATTTGAGTATGTGTATGTGTGTCTGTGCATGTGCGTGTGTGAGTATGTGTTTGTCTGCTTGTGTAAAACAAACGGAAGTCTGTGGTAAATGAAAGAAAAACGAGTTGCCAAGTGGGTCAGGCTGAAAAAGAGCAATTGAGTTAAAAAGATGGCCAAGAGAAAGGCAGAGTCAGGCCCCTCATCAGGGTCTTTATTGACTGGCGTAAGAGTGACATGGCCCTCACGGTGAAGAAACCCGTATTGTTCTATAGTGTCATGTTCACACAGCCCCTCCATCTTGTATAGGAATGCTGAGCACAAAGCCCTCTTTATCCCAAACATAAACAACCGAGGATGTCAGCGACGCACAGCATGCAACCACAGCACTCATTTTAAATGTATCACATTCACCATACGATCATTTCTTATTGTCATTCCGCATACAGAGAGATGCCTCAGACACGTAAATCTGCTCTTCAACCTCGTGCCACTTCTCACGTCTTCCGGGCGCATAACTTGCCAAACGCCGCAGCCGTCCTCAGAGACCTCGATTCCACGAGGCGCAGAAGACGCTTCTCTAATACGCCGGCACTGAGCCTTGTTCTCACAGGGCTTTCGGGCCTTTCATCCACACTCTTTCAAAAAACATACCGGATCTTTCGGCGGTCTGACTTTGACAGTGATTACTCTCTTCAAATGGCCTGTTTCTGTCACTTCAAAGCCGCCTTACTGACTTGAACACACGCATTGCGTAGCAGGCATTGGCAGATTCTAGGACACAGAGATAAGGAAATTGAGGATTTAAATTGGCTGATACTTAGATTATTCATAATAACGTCCTTGGCTCAATCACGCTGATCTGCAGGTCTGTCGTAACAGGCACAGGTCAGCTGATTAGAGATCTAATGCTCCTTGGATGCAACAGAGGGAGTCTGAAGAGGCACTTTTGAAAAGTTGTATAGAAAGTTCAACTCCAACACTGGGGACAGGCAGGAGTGGAGCCCTTTGTGCCCTGTAAATGACGAATATGAAAATGTAACTTTGCTGTATGGGGACAAAAACAATGTCTGCTAGTCTAGTTATATTAATATATACAGGGTTTTTTCCAGAGAAATTACAACTAAATTTCCACAACAGCAGCTACACCAGACAGATAAAGGCCTATGTATGACTGCATTCACGAAAACCTTACCTTGGCCATACTATTTAAAGGCTAACTGCAATGATATAATTGTGTATGTGCGATTAGTGCATTAGATTGAGCAACTGATAACCCGCATTCTTTATTTACACGAACAAACCTCAGAGTTGCTACTCTTCCCTTTCAATGCCAATCATCGGGCCTACAGCATAAGCGCATTGACCTGCAGTCGAACGACTTTCTCGGGAAGAAAAGAACAATCTGATTGACCATACTTGCCATCCCTTTCTAAGTTACATAGAACAAAATAAAGAAAACGAACCAGTATCATCGCCCAAACAGCAATGGTGCACCAGCCGATCCACTCTGCAGGGGTAAACCGCGCGAGCTATAAGCCAGGTAGACTACATGTTTTGGAACGTGTGCTGATTGCCAAGTGAACGTTATTGTCACATTTCGCTGCTGTCGACCGATAAAAAAAATAGAAAAAAAGACAGTCAGTTCACTTCTGCATCCTGTCAATAATCCACGATAACAAGCTGCAACACACCACTGCAGGGTAACGCCGCCGCATCCATACACTATCTAACGCCTCCGCTGACAGCGTAGCTTACCGCACATCGGTACAGACGTCAAAAACGCATTTTTTCGGGCCGCTTCAGTATGTCAGGTGGAACGGCATGCTCCGAATTAGCATAACCGGGCGGAACGGGAATATTTTAGAGTGACTCGCGCACAATAAATAAAGACAAATAAATTGGTGAAATCAATAACCAACCAATCAAATCATAAATTAATTCATTAATAATTCAATTAACAAATACATACAAAAATAAGTAAATAAATAAATAATGTTGCCACTTTCCTACTATTTAAATTATATTGACACAATAATAATTCCTTCGTTAACTTCTAATAGTTTCCGAGAACGCATTTCGCCCCATATCAACGTGTATAATTTAAGACCACGAGTCGGAAAGGATATAATCGGCTTTAAGCATGTAAAACTATTCACACAGTAGCTCTCCCACCCTAATCATATTTTGTTAATGACAATATTGCTCAACACCATTTTGACAGGGCAAATGCACCTGCATAATGTTGCAGGCTAATAGATACAGGTAGAAAATCAGGACCATCTCACCTTCCTCTCGTTAACAGTACGAACGTTATGAACAGGACTCTTCCGTTTGTTTTTGTTTTTTCCCCGTAACGTATTGCGATTGGGAATAATTTTCCAATTGATCTCTCTCTGCTACTCAATCCATTTCACCGACGAGCGCACACGAGGCTGATCCCTATCGCTGCGGTGGTGTTTGGTGTAAAGCACGATTTCCCAGAGCCGCTTCTCCGCCGATTGTTCACTGAGATGAAGGGTAGTGTCAGTGTCAGCGCCCGAGGGTTCGAGCAGTTCGAACCCAACGCCAGGTCCCTCGCCAGGTGCTGGATTGAATCAGATTTGGCGACCCTCCGCCGTTTCACAAGCGGCTATGAACGGTAACGCTTAAACACCGAGCAACGCGAGCACAAAGACGGTGTGAGGGAAAAGGTGGTGGAGGGAGGAGTGTGTGTGTGTGTGTGTGTGTGGGGGTGAGGGGAGAGGAGCGTGTGTGTGTATGAGTGGGAGTGAGCGATAGGCGGATTCTCCCTTCACCCTCGTTTGGAGCCACTCTTCCTCCGAGTGTCGTTTCTCCTTCCCTCTCTAATATTATTTCGGCTTGCGGTTTCCATAGAGAATCCCAAACGCTGCACAGCAGGAGAAAAAGGACAAAAGACTTGCGGAGATAAAGGGGGCGTCTCCGCCGGCGACCACAAAAGGCGAGCTGTGCGCATGCAGCCACAATGGACCCGAAGAACTTAATGCGATATTTTCTGCACATGCATATATTACTCACAACCTAAAGAGCCCACTGACATATTCGTGGTCTATGAGTGCGCGGTTTACATCCTAAATTATTTCTTTTCATTTCGTATTCATATTATGAATCAGTTGACCATGTATCAATGCACATCTTGTAAGTCGCTCTGGGTAAGAGCGTCTGCTAAATGCCCAAATGTAAATGTAAAATGTCATTTATTTCACGATAGTTCATGTCAATTTATATTGCTGATGTTTTCAATTGTCCTTTGGCTCCACTGAAGTAGCAAACGGTTTGGTTTGAGGTGTCATATCCACCCCCCTGCTGTTTTCGCTCCCACATCCACTTTTCTTTATGTGGACAGATGGGGGGGTGTATCTGACCATGTGTCTCTTTGTGTTTCAGCTCTGTGGGCAATCAGACACAGACTCGACTGTGCCCACATCCATCACACTGCCTCCATAGCCGCAGGACGTATGCTGGCTTTTCTTGGGTTTTATTTCCCTCAAAATATCAACTCTTGAGTAATCATGAACATGATTTCATTTATAATGCCATTTAACTACATACAATTTGTTCTTAACTCCTGCCTACTGTCCACTTTAAGATATTCACGCTCATTCTCTGACCATGTCACCCTTATTGGTTCACAGGGGCTTTTCTCTTTTGAGTAACCGTACACTACAGGAAAATATGAGGCTCTCACGGTTATAAATTGTTAATAGGTAAGCAGCAGACGATACATCTGACATTCCACAACATCCCACATCCTTAAAGTGCAGTACATTTACAGTCATCTTTATTTAGATAAGGAAGCCCTGCCACACTGAATTGAGTAAAGGCTTGTGATTACACCACTGCGTTTGTACATTACATTAGACATTTTAAGTATTTAGCAGACGCTCTTATCCAGAGCGACTTACAAGATGTGCATTGATACATGCTAGGAACAATCATAGATTGCAGTGCAGAGATCAGTGCAGTAATACAGCGATGGACATCATTGCAGGCAGCTGCGTACCATACCTGTAACACTGGGAAGGAAACACTGGGACGGGCACATGTGGAGTGCTACACCTTGGCTGCGCTCCGTCACGCTTTCCCCGGGCGCAAGACTCGCGAGCGTCGGACACACTGTGGAGAGCTTCGGTGTGAGAGATTGGGAAACAAGTTTGGGAAACTCGGAGGAACTGAGCAAGTAGCTGTGAAGAAGGGCTGTGGATATGATGCATTCATATTAGCAGGTGCTGGCAGTGAAGAAAAAAATGGAAACGCAGCAGTGAAGGTGCTCTGGTGGTTCCGTAATGGTGTGGGGATCATTTGTCCTTGCATGGTTTGGGTGCACACCCATACCCTTATAAAGCAAGGCCAATGTCAATCATCGTCCTGACCCCTCTGAGTGATCATTTTCACCCCATGATAAAATATTTATTTCCTGCAGGGAGGGGTCTTCAAAATGACACCCCCAACCCCCCAGTCCACAGAGCGTTAGTAGTCGTCTAACGGTTTGGGGAGCACAGCACTGCTATGCACATGTGATGGCCTTCTCAGGCGCGGGATCTGAACCCAATCAAGCATTTATTGGATACTCTGGAGCAACACCAGAGACAGCATTTTCCATCAATTAAGTGTGAGCTGATTGACTCTCTCTGGGGCCACATTCCTTGAGCAGGACTCCAGACACTGGTAGACACCATATCACCACTATGCATACAGGTCACACTGGCCACATGTGCTGGCCCAACACCATAATAAGTAACACTGCATTGGTTTCCAGTTTTTTGTTCACTGCCTGTAATTTTGCCCTCAGTCACGGTAGATAAAGGGTGTTGGACTGGTTGGGTCTGAGCGCAGTCCCAGGGAAGGCCCTTCACTCCCCTGGGGAGGCCGTGGCAGCGACAGAGCTTATAAACACGCAGCATCCAGCTGTGAGGCTCCGTAACCCACGGCCTCGTGTCATTAATAGCTCAGAGCACAGCAAACTCCAGGGAGAGGCTGACTGAGTAGCATCTCAGTGGGAAATACCAGATGACCGAATTAATTAGGATTAACTGTCTTCACAGTCCAGACAATAGAGTCCAGGTGGGGAAGATTTTCTCTCTCCCCATATAAAAACCTGGGACAACATTCGGGTGATTTCACCACTCTCTGCGCAGGTTCTCCTTATATGCACGGATATGAAGAAGTAGTCTATGCAGGGTCATTTTGTGTAGGGTCACGTGTATACCAGCAAGTGTATCGGAGGTCTGCAGGGTCATACTGAGATGAACTGCACTAATCTGCCGTTGACCAGAGAAGAATCCAATACCGTCTGGTCTTTTGAAGGTTCCAACCAATTCATTGTTGTAACATTTGAATCTTGCTAAAGTAATTTTAATGTTTGTTTTTTTTGTACCCGGGAGTTGTAATGTAAAACTCTGGGGATCAACTTGCCTCTTCAGTTGATTAAAACCCTTCCTGACACCATTTTCGCACGGCTGACCAAATTACCCAGTCCAAATGCACTCCATCACTCCTTCCTCTCTGTTTTATGCCCCTACATTGACTGATTGTGTAGGGATTGATTTTCTTCCTCTCTCTCCACTTGCCACGGCGCTCGCCGCCACCGCCACCACCTTGCTGAATGAGCAGGAACAGAGGCATGCGCTCTTTCTGGAACGGAAGAGAAACAGCTGCATTGCATCGTCCGTATTGCTCAATATCGCTGCTGCATGCCTGCGCAACAGCTTCCGTTTGCTCAGAGGGATCGGCGCGCTTGTCGTCTTTTCGTCCGCGGAACTTTCGCGTACACAACGGGAGGCCTGGACTCCGTGAGAGAGCAACACTGAGGTTTACTCTGATGGACATTCTGGAGAATCGGGGTTCTTGAGAGGTTGTCTGTTGTTCTAACAGGGCAGGACTTCACTGAGGAGGAGTGTGACTGTGTGCGCATGTTTCTGGACTGGAGTGACATAATGTGTCATGCGAGTCATGCTGAGGTAACATACACCTGAAAACACCTGGCTTCACCTGTGTGGCAGGCAGGATCAACCTGGACCTCTACTCAGCCCTCAATCATTAAAAAAGATTATTTACTATGATGATAAGTAAGGAGGTCTGATAAGTAATTGAATCATTTACATCATTGATTCCGTATATGATATATTTTCCATTTCTGTTGCGCATTGAGTGAACTTGCTTGGTGGAATTGATTTATGAAGGCCACTGCCATTTTGCTCTTAAATCTTTTTTTCTCCAGCTCTGTGTACAAAAATGGTGATGCATTCATTTCTTCCAATGGTCTTTTTTTAGAGCGGAATGAGATTTCTAGGTCAGGGTATCCCTGAATAAACATAATAAAGGGTGTTTAGTCTGGGAGACTGCCAGCTCGTCAGCTCCGACCACGGCTCTTTACTTTCCAACGTTAAAAAGGAGAGTTTCGGCTAAGAGTCTGTGGCCGTTTCACAACAGAGTTGTTGAATCACCCCCCAGGCGTCCACAGGTGATTTCACACCCTCGTCCCTGTCAAGGCTGCTGAAATACTTGGGACCCTTTGTGTCAAGATGATTGCTGGCTGTGTGTTTGGCTTCTTTAGCTTGCATTTTGGACATTGGCTCACACCTGCTTATGGAACAAGGTTGTGGAACGCCCTCAAAGGACTCCTGGCTACTGTGATGACCTACTGTGATGACTTTATCCTGTACCAGCGGTATTGTATGGGAGCAGTGACCGCAGAGTGTAGGGGCTTTGTGGTGAATATACAGGTAACTGCCCAGATAAAGGCAACACCAACATAAAGTGTTTTAACAGGGCAATCGGACACCATGAGCCAAGAGAACAGCTTCAATGTGCCTTGGCATAGATTCTACAAGTGTGTGGAACTCTATTGGAAGGGTGCAAAGAGATGAGGCCAGGCCAGTCATCAGGATATTTAAAGTGATAGGCTTTCTGGCAGTGGTGGCCTGGGAAGAAGGGGGCGAATGTGTGGGTTGGATGCAGTTGGGCATTCAGATCCAAGAGCAACACTTACTTACATCATGTACGCAAATAAATGTAAAGTGTGCACGTTTACTCTGGATAAGAGCATCTGCTAAATGGATAAAATGTAAATGGAAAATGTAAATGTAGAGACAGTCGGGTTGACTGAGTACATAGGCAGCATGTGTAATGAGTTGCCGGGAAGACAGACAATCACGTTGAGCCTACAGGGGTCAGGCTGGTAAGAAAAGACGAGGGTAGCTATGCAGACCAGCATCTTAATGAGAGAGGCTTTGAGCGGTCTTAATGGAACTCCCTAGAACTCGACGGGCCACATTTTGCCCCACACAGAACAGGCCCCGAGTTACCGAAGTGGCGACGGAGACAAAACACCAGGCAGGAGGGGGGGAAGAGGCAGGACTAATTGTGAGGAAGTTGTCGAGGGAGCTAAAAGATGCTCAGTGCAGGTTGTGGTTATTGAGGCGCATCCAGGAGAAACCGCCCCAGAAAAGGGTGTCAGAGATTTCTTAAAAAGCGCTGAGGAATTTGTCAAAGCTGCGGAAAGCCATTGAGATCCCTGGAGAACTGTGACAGAGGGCACTGCAGCGTGTGCAATCCAGAGAGCCCTTAGTGAGACTGAAACGCCTACAGCAGGTGGCACGTCGATCCTGGTCTTACGGTTTTATGACAGGCGGGGGAGGCCGTTTTGACAGGCTTCTGTTAACTAGTTGAAGTCTGAAAACTGCACTGCTAAAATGAAACCTTTGCTTAAAAATCCGGTCAGCCTGACTTCTAGTTTTCCCTCATTTCCAGGTGGGGTATTAGACAATAGTTGTTTCAGTATTTATTTGAATAAACATACAACTTTTCTATTGCATTCACACCAAATATTTGTTCCTGTATTATATCTCATAATAATCAACTAACAGTTTATCCTTTGTGCATAGAATGAAAGGTATATTCAGTGAATTGAGCTCAAACAAGTGACGAGGGACCGCTCTGATTTCAGGTCAATGTGAAAGCGATAAGCGGATTATCGAAGTTCATGCGCTCTCCTGTTGCCATTTCCAGTTTGAAGACATAGGCCCGGTGGCAGGACAGACAGCGGTCACGAAGCAAGCCTTTACAAAGTGTTAATGTGTTCACGCCTGAAACAAAGTACAACAAAGGATTATAGGATTATTTCCTACATAGGCGAAGGTCCTTTAGAGTAAGCAGGGAAATTCTGTATTTATTTTTCTGTCCATCCATTCAGAGTGCGATGCAGTATGGTATGAGTCTGGTATAACAGTATTTCAGTGCCGCTGAAATCCAACATTTCCACTCTGCTCAGGATCTGCTCCAAGATTGTTGGACAACCACTCGAGCAGACCTTCCAAGCATCTGACACCGATAGCACACTGAGACAGGCCAGCAAGATTTCATCAGACCCCGGCCATGCTTTAAATAGCGAGTAGCAACTCATGCCTTCGGGGAAGTCGCTTTAGGCTCCTCAATGCAAAGAAAAACCAATTTAAAAACTCTTCTGTTCCGTATTCTATTAAACTGCTGAATCGGCAACAGAGTACAGGCCATGCGCAATAACTAGGGAATAAGACTGTGTAATAATATGCACTGATGTTTTGTGCTGTTATGGTTTGTGTGTATGTAATACGGTGGTGTATGGGAAGCTGTTTGGATGCAAAACAATTTTCTGTGTTAGCAGATAATGAAGTACCATCCCATCTCTCATCTCATCTCAATGACATCATTGTACAGAATGTTCCTGAGGGGGGAAAAAAACCTCAAACTTATTTACAATTCAGGCAGCAACAGCAGACAGATGTAATGTGCTCCTCAATGATCTTTTTTAACCTCTGCTCATCTCCAAAAGACCCCCTCACAACTACAATCACACACTCCTCCTGCATGCGTTTTGTTGCTAAATTGACTAGGTGCACAGCATATATGGATAGCTTATCCATTGAACTGAGACATGGTGCGAATGTCAAATATTCAATAGTACAGGCAGGCTTGTCAAAAAATATTTGAAGGGCCTCTTTATGCAAATGCTCTGATCTGTAATTAGCAGTGAGAATATTAGAGTAATAATTCTGCAGAAGTAACTCTATTCAGTACTGCACGGCTATGAATAAGTAATGCAAGAAAGCAAGAACTAAATACTTAAGTTGCATTAAGGAATTACAACTTGTAAATGTCAGTTCTGATTAAAGCTGTAACTTGTAAAACACTACACTGGATTGAACTAACCTACACATTCTTTTAATCCAGCAAGACAGCATTTACAGCCTCTGCAGTGCTGGGCACGATGGCTTCCACAAGTTGGCTAGGTGACAGGGATTATAAATCAGTGGCATCTCTAGCTACAGGCTGTGCGTACAATGCAGGCTCCTTTTACGACCTCAAATCAGACTTGCGTCCGCACCACGCCAGGATGGGCTGAACTGCCCTGACATGCCCCACCTGTGCAGAGTCTGTGGCGATGACCGCCAGGACTAGGTCATCTTTCGCTTGGGTTTCATAATGCAACCCTTTGATCGCAGAAATGGAAATGCAGATGCAGGGCCCGCTTCCCCCGTCATATTATATATGTGACATTCTGCGCAAAAGCGGCATTTGAATTCAATTATGTGAAATCCTGCTTTCTATAATCCCGCTTCACGCCCCATCAGTAAGGGAAGGATGAGGAACCGAGAGAGAGAGAGAGAGAGAGAGAGAGAGAGAGCTCAGCCACCGAAGAGAACCCCTCACCTTCTGGAGCCCCCTAGTGGCACCGGGTCGTCCCTGCAACTTGCCATTTCAAAGCGTCAAATCACAGCTCGTGTACACAAAACTGGTGTTCGGTCTTGCCTGTGTTTATTAGGAAATAAACTGGTTTGCGCTTGACAATTCGTTCTATAAAAATTGGAGAAAAGTGAAAACGCATGGGTCTTATTTACAAGTAGAAAATACGGGATATAATTACAGAAAACCCCTTTTCAGCGAACATTCAGCCTGGCATTATTTGACGCAAGTCTGCAGATTCCCACTCGATGCAAATTCACCCGACACACTGCAGCAGCGGATGAGGCCTTCTGAGCCCTGACGGGCCGGGCCTGACAGCGACCCAGGCAGGGGCTGAGGGGTGACGCGGAGATGGGGGGCTCAGGAGAGCGTGGTGGGGATCCTCCTCCACAGACCCCCGCACAGGCAGTTCTTTATCCACCGCTGCTCCCACTGCTTCACCGCTGTGGTCTTGTTGGGAGAGCGCAGCATGGTGACGCAGCCACACCTGGGGGGGAGAGAGAGCGCGGCCCGTCGGTCAGGCGAACGAGCGAGCGGGCACCTCAATCCATCCATGACACCCAGCGCCCAGCGGCAGACGCACAGGGCCGGAACTAATACAGTGGGCTGCCCATCGCTCAGGAGAGAGAGACGGGCCGACCGTGGCCCAGAGGAGAGCGCAGCAGCGGTGAACACAGAGGCAGAACTGCCGCGAGGAACGGGAGCAGGAGAGAGGCTGAGGGATGGGGAACAGCATTAGACAGACAGGACTAGTAATGAGTCTGGTGAAAGGAAACAAAAACGGGGTAAGACATGGCGAGTTCTCGCCTGATGCAGGGAAACAGGGTTACACAGAGATAGCGACAGCAAGCCAGGGTTGGGGTCAATTGTCAATTTTGGCAATCAATTCAATTCAATTTAATAAAAAAATTTTAAGCTTGTAATCAATGAATTCAATTTCAATTATGCAGAATTTTTCCTATTCAATTTTATGAATTGACTGAATTGAAATGGAACTGACCCCAAAGCTGTAGTGAGCCCACAGCAGCTGCAGGGAGACGGGGTTCGAGAGAGGGAGAGAGAAGAGGACGGGATTCGAGAGAGGGGGATGGAGTTCGAGAGAGGGGGACGGTGAGCCCTCACCTGGTGCAGGCCTTGCTCTCCTCTGTGGGACAGACGCCCATGTGCAGGCAGCGAAGGTTGTCCATCCGCTGGGCCCCTGGACTCCTGCAGGGAGACGAGCAGGTGAGCCGAGACCGACCACACTGACCCATAACGCCTATTCTACTTTGAGATGGGCTTGTGGTGCCATTTCCAGCGCAGACAAATGTACAGAACATAAGCATGCTATTTCTGCCTGTATGAATCTGGACTCTCCAATGGCCATATTGGTGCAATCCTGCTGGTCCAAAAGCCCCAGGGATAGAATGTGCGGACAAAAAATCTGCAGTAGCAATATATTAAAATACAGAGAGGACATTTCTGGACTTAAAAATAAAAGCCCCTGAAATATTCTGGTTTAAATGAAGAAATGTATTTTTAGGTCTTTCATTTGAACCATCTACAACAGTGGTCTCAAACTCAGTAAAATGTGTATGCTGGTTTTTACTGCAGCCTCCTGAGTTCCATTATTTGCTAAATTATCATGTTGGCTTTAATGCATATAAAGTGAAGAAATATTTTGTTATCTAAATAATAATTGTTGAGTATATTCTTTAATTTGAATGCATGGTGCTACATATGGCTAAATGAGTAGTTGAGCCAATTAAGGCTAATTGGTTGCAATGAAAACCTGCATACACACGGCCCTTTGTGGCACCGAGTTTGAGACCACTGATCTACAAGCTTAACTTGACCTCTTTTTAAGAACTGCGATAGTGATCGTTGCATATCGTTGCACATTTTGCACTTTCCTCTTCAGGATGAGATTATGGTCAGGACCGTTTTACCAATTTGCAGACTAATGCAATGATTATTTACCCACTCTGCAGAAACTAAACCATCCAGTTGGTTGTATGGCTAAAGCAGGGGTGGGCAATCTTATGGTTTTGTGGGTGCAGGCTTTTGTTCCAATCTGACACACCTGATTCCACTAATCAAAGCCCTGATTGAAGACTTTGATTAGCTGATTAGAAAAGGTGAGCTATGTGGCTGGAACAAGTTCTACCATAATTCTATCCTGAAACTTATTTTTTACACAATGCTGGTTTTTGTTACAGCCAATCTCTTGATCAATTAAGGTTGTTGAAAACATGTGTGCAAGTTCTACCATAATTCTATCCTGAAACTTATTTTAACACAAATTATGCCCTCAGTTATTGAACTCCACAATTGAAGTTCCACAAATGGTTTGCATTTCGGTGACCAGATGTCCACACTTTCAACAATTAGACCCCCATGGATTTCAACTGCCAGTCTAATTGAATCAATTAAAGAAAGGCAACTACTTTCTAAAGGAACCATGCGTCATACATCACGTTACAAAAAACGAGAGCATTAGTTGATCCGGTTTATTTAAAGTCCTGTGGTGTGAATGTGTGGCTTTTATTGTTCATGGCATGCATAGCGATTTCTGACACAATATGGCCTTAAGAGAGTAAATCATGCTTTAATAGAAATTAAGTGTCTAATTAAGACCGCTGGTTACAATTATGGTTGGACTGAAATCCAGCACACAGTGTGCCTACAGGACTGGGGTTGGGAGCCGCTGTTTTGGTGTTTATGTACACGGCACTACAGAGAGCTCTCGGATTTCCTATTTGCTAATTAATTCATACAAGTAGACATTTTTGCCCAGCTTGAAATGCCATTACTTTGGTTGCAAAATATTATTATTTCTTTTTCTTTGTCAACCTCGGAAACAACTATTGTAGCGTCAGAGAACGTTTCCCCTTGATAGCTCCATCTTTCCCACAGGCTACACAAGATTTTGTAGATGTCTTTAGAGACATACAAAAGGAGAAACGTCCTTGCTTCTACCACAAATGCGTAGTTAGGAGGTGTTTTAGGTGTTAAAAATCTAAACTCAATGCGTGCATAATAATACATAGCTATATTGAGAAACAGGAACGCATTTGAAAGTACAGAAAATTGAAACTCCTTGCATGCGCAGAAATTGTGAAACTAATTTAGGAATGTTTTGATAAACGAGGCCCCTGCTTACTGACCCCAAACACCTGCATGTGAGAAATGAAGCGCTCAGAGACGATCCTAACAGTAATGTGCTCAACACATTCCCAGGGCAAACACATAGGGGCATTTCAAAACACGATTCCAATAATCTTAACTGATTGAGAGTCACGCTGGGCCAAATACTTCTGTGAGGCCCCAGGACTGAGTTTGGATGACCTGCTCTGCATTTTCCTTCCATGGTTTAGGTCCACTCAACCCCTTAGAGGGCACGGTAAACCCCAATAAACACAAAGCCATTCAGAGTGATCACCTTCATCCTGTGGTGATGCATTTCTATCCTGATGGGAGTAGTCTCTTCCAGGATGACAATGCCCCCATCCACAGGGCGCGAGTGGTCACCGAATGGCTTGATGAGCATGAAAACGAGCACAGTCACCAGATCTCAACCCAATTGAACACTAATGGGAGATTCTGGAGCGGCGCCTGAGACAGTGCTTTCCACCCCCATCAACAAAACACCAAATGATGGAATTTTTGGTGGAAGAATGGTGTTGCATCCAGACACTTGTCGAATCTACGCCAAGGTGCATTTAAGCTGTCCCGGTGGCGTGTGGTGGCCCATCGCCCTTATCAGGATACTTTATGTTGGCGTTTCCTTCATGTTGGCAGTCACCTGCATGTACAGCACAAACATGGGGTCTGAAACCTGCCGCCCACCCCCCTCTTCCTCACCTGGAGAAGATCTCGACCTGCGCGCTGGAGTTGAGGCCGGGCAGGCTGTAGGGCCTGCAGAACTGCAGGCGGAGCGGGTGCTTGCTCTGGAGCTTGCACACGACGCCGTCGTTGATGGGCAGCCAGTCCAGGGCGGGCACCAGCAGCTGGCTGGGCAGCAGGCAGCACTCGTCGATCAGCGGCTCGTCCGGCTCCTGGGGGTGGCTCTCGTCGCGGGCTGGAAGAGGGAGAGAGAGAGGTGAGTGGGGGAGGAACACAGGTCTCCTACACTGTTATTGTTTTTCTGTTTATGCTTATATCAGGGTTCCCACGCTTGCCTTGAAATTTTTTTCCATGCTACCTCCTGATTTTCCAGGTACCATATTAAGTGATGATCTATAGGCCCCTGAAGCTTTCCGCCCCCATCCACGCCCCCCTCCCCTCACACACACAACCCCCTAGGACACCTGACTACTTACTTGATTTAAAAGATGTGTAAATCAAACTAATGAACCTAAAAGGGAAAACATAAGGCTGGTTCCCCTGTGGTTCCTCAGTACAGCAACCTCACTAGTAAGCTTAGCTTAACAGTATAGATGTATAGAATCAGTCTGATCATGATCAATGATTTTTCAAAAATGTGTCACCCCAAATGTTCCTATTTAGTAGTATCATTTTTTTAAAGAAAAAAAAACGAAAAATCACAAAATAGCTAAAAGTAGATATAAGAATGAATGTTACAAAATTGATCAAGACTAGACTGGTCATGTCAACTAGTATAGAAGTAATGACAGCCTAATGTGAAAATGTATTGGTAGTTAGCTAGCAATGCAAGCTAGCCAACACTAGCTAGTTAGTTAGCAAGCTGAATGTTGGCTAGCAAGATTGCACTGCATGTGCTTGCTAACCATCATTAATGAATCCAAATTCAAAACAAACTCCCTAAATGTGGTGAATAACACGGTTTTAGGAAAAGTCAATGAGTGAAATACATATGGGGATCAAACATAGATCTAGTATTTTAAAAGCAAGGTAAAAATTACCTCAACAATTCTAGTGTAAGCTGCTAGCTAGCAAGTTGCTAGCTAGCTAGCTAGTTAGCAAGATTGCACTGCTTACTAACTAACGTTGATAAACCCAGGTTTACTACACAGTTAAAACACAGCTACTTACATAAGAAGTTTCACTGTAGATGTCAAGGCTCCCGTGTTGGCTGGTAAATGCATGTATTTGACCCTTCTATTGAGATCGCGAGTAACGTTTCTCGGTTATTATTCCCGAAGTCCACCAATCCGAAACTATACTTTTAAAGTCCATATCACCAGGTTGCCTGCATCAAATTCCAACATCCAATATACCAGATAGGATGCCAAGAGCATGCTCTACAACATGGGATCATCCATTTCTATCTACAGTAAAAGCTGTTCACATGTAAAGGGTTTTTATAAACTCATCTTAATTCTGTGCTCAATAGTTTCATTTTATTACTATTTTACACATCATCCAATAAAATTTTCCAGGACAACTGTTTCAATTTCCATGTAAGTGTTCACTTTTGCTCAGTTTCCATGACTTTTCCAAACCTGGAAAATGAAAAAATAAATTCCATGGTTTCCAGGTACCGTGGGAACCCTGTAATATGCTTTTATTCTGTTGATTTATTTATTTTTTGTATCCAATTATACCCCCCCCACTCCCTCCCGCTCCCTCATGTGAGAGGTTGCTGCTGTAGTCCTGACACCGGTAGTGGGTGCTGTACCGCCTCCTTCGAGCTGGCACCCACCACGGTCACCGTAACACACAGGACCCACTCATATATGCAGCAAGCTCGTATTGGCTTTCCTCCCCCCTCCCTGGGGCGGACAAGCCAATCGCCACCCCCTAGTGGCACTACTGAACTGGCGCGACCTAGTGGAATCAAACCCCGGTCGCATTGGGCAGCGTCGAACATTCTTACCGCTACACCACCAGAGAGGCCGGTCTCCTACACATTAAAACATCTGCTGTTCTGGTTAGGGGTTAGGGGTTAGGGGTTAGGGATTAGGGTTAGGGTTAGGGTTAGACAGCAGAGACGAGGGTCAGGGTTAGGGTTAGACGGGGGTCCTCACAGCAGAGCCACAGCTTGGTGAGCAGGCGGAACAGCAGGGACATGCTGTCCTGGTTGTCGGAGGTGGCGGTGTAGATGGGCAGGCAGCCCGGCTTCAGCAGGCCCCAGATCCGGATCACCACCATCATCTCCCGCAGCATGCCCAGGGACGGCCCGTCGCGCAGGAAGCCAAACCCGGGCCGCACGATGGAGCCCTGGGGGCCAGAGAGAGTCGGGAGCACGCCTCAAAACCACCGGTTTCATATCCCCAACATATCTACATTTCAACACGAGCTGGAGGAAAAGGTATGGGGCATCAAAGCCAATCACCAGCACTCGTTTAAAGAGTGTCCCACAGCGACGGAGTGGGCGTACGGCAGCGGCCCCACCCTGAGATGGCGATGAGGACAGGGGGGGCACTCCTCACCTGGTTGGGCAGGTTGGCGAGCAGGTACAGGACAAAGTCCCCGACCCACTGGATGAGCTGCTGCAGGGACTGCAACGTGGACGCGTCCAGAACAAACTCCTCCGTCTTCAGGTTGATCATCACCTTGTCGATGTCTGAGAGGAGGACGCACACAGCGGAGCCTTAAAATGGATGACTTACGCAAACAAGAGGCACAGGTCAGATCTACAGTGAGGGTCAGTCTGCAGAGTAAACCTTTCCCTTCACGATTCCTAACAACTCATTCATTTCTTACATACCTCGGTAATGATCATGTGCATATGAATATGACTGTATGTAGGCACAAATGTGGATGTACCCATGTGGGCGCATATTTCATGTATGTATATGTAATAGTGGTGTGTATATTTGTATTTATGTAATTTATGTGAGGCTTTTGTACAGACTGTAACAAACAACAAACAAAGCAACAAATTTCCTGTAAAGGACAATAAATAATCTATCTACATGTAAAGTCAAACAGGTGCACAAAAGGCGACTACGTGTTTCTGCTGTTTCGATGATCCACTTGAACGCACCATTTATGTGCAGTAGTGACAGTGCGTGACTTAGTGGGACAGTAAATAGCACACTCAGATCTCTACAGATTGTAGAGTTGATAGCAATGAGTGGACTGCAGCTGTTCTGATCTACAGCACTAGGGATAATATATGCCATTTAGCAGATGCTTTTATCCAAAGCGACTTACAGTAGTGAATGCATACAATTTCAGTATATGTGGGCCCAGTGGGGATTGAACCCACAACCTAAGCGTTGCCAACGCTGTGCTCTACCAACTGAGCCACAGAGAACCACACGGGATGAATCTCGAACCATTATGACGCCCTTCAGCACGCCGCTCTGGTTAAAGGCCTGTGTTGTAAAGTGTAAAGGGTGCGAGGACGTGGAGGAGAGCGTTCGACCTGTGTCGGTGTTCTTGGCGCAGATCTCGGCCAGCCGGTCTCCCGGGCTCTTGTCCGGCGTGTTGAGGAGGTGCGGCCGCAGGAGGGACTTCAGCGTGGAGCTGATGGCGATGAGGAGGAGCTTGGCGTGGAAGTCGCAGGCCCGGGCCGCGGTGGCGGAGGACAGCTTGCACAGGGACGCTTTGACCGCCACGATCCGGGTCGACAGCACCTGGGGGGGGGGCCAGGGTCAGCACAAACCGCACTCATACACACACCACAGCTTCACAACGATCAAAGTTTAACACTACAGTGTTAGTTGATGTGATGTGATTGAATCTGTTTTAATCTGTTTTTACTAATGCCATGCATTATTCTTTTTGTTTTGTGGTGAGACCAAAGATGATTTTCCTGTCTTGGCTGGACAATATAGTTGTAATTGAATTGAATTGAATGAACAACATATCATATTAAACCACAAATAAATACATCTGCATATTTTGGATACAGGAAACCAGGTTCACAAACCTAGAAAGAAGACAGGGATCAAACTCCTCACAACTCAATTGGATTATTCTCACAAACAAACTTCTCAAACTACGGAACTCAACAACACCACGTAACCCTGGATCGAGGTCACCTTGAACTCCCTCGATGCTCGTGTACCTGTGGTGCCGGTTCTGGGTCTGTCAGCTCTCCTCACCTGTTGCAGTGCTTGGTTCTGTCTCATGTACTCCTCATGGAGCTTCTCCACCAGGCTGTGCACCATGGTGGGCTGGACGTGGAGCAGGACGTCCCACCAGTCGTAGCCCGTCACCATGCAGTACTCCAGGAGGAACAGCAGGTGGCGCAGCAGAATGTTCATGTCCAGGAGCTGGCCCATGGACGGAGACACCCGAACCATGTGCAACTGAGACGGGCCAGGGGGACCAGAGAGAACAGAACGCGTTGAGTCACACATGTGTCGTATAATATATGCCATTTAGCAGACGCTTTTATCCAAAGCGACTTACAGGAGTGAATGCATACATTTCAGTATCTGTGGTCCCAGTGGGTATTGAACCTACAACCTAAGCGTTGCCAAGGCCATGCTCTACCTACTCAGCCACACAGAACCACACAAGTACAACTATAACTATGGTAATATATGGAAACGTACAAGGAAATGTTCATTCTGCAGTGTCGGAGGAGAAGAAAGAACCATGCCAAGATAAATCCTAACAAATACCACTGCTTCGAGATTGAAATCTGCTTTATAGCCCCTGTACCACACCTGGGCTGGTTGTCACCCACATCTGCCCTGTCCGTCCGAGAGACGATGCAGCCCACGTGACACTGTCCCTCGCCCTTCTGCACCAGTGCAGTAAAGACGTGGGATCGCTCGGATCGGCATGGAGAGAGATTTTTACATTTACATTTACGGCATTTAGCAGATGCTCTTATCCAGAGCGACTTACAAGATGTGCATTGATACATGGTAAGAACAATCATGGTTAGCACAAGAGATCAGTGCAAGAGATCAGTGCAGTAATACAGTGATAGACATCGTTGTTGGTAGCTGCATACCATACCTGTAACACGACCAGGCGGTGTGGTATAATGGTTAGGGAACTGGGCTTGTAACATTAAGGTTGCAGGTTCAATCCCCAGGTGGGACACTGCCATTGTACCCTTGAGCAAGGTACTTAACCTGAATTGCTTCAGTAAATAACCAGCTGTATAAATGGATTGCAAATAAATGTAAACTGTAAGTCGCTCTGGATAAGAGCGTCTGCTAAATGCCTGTAATGCCATGTAATGTAATGTAATGTAACAGGGAGAGAAAGGTGAGAAGAGAGGGATTTTTAACAGTGGAGGTCACCTTGCCGTGGTTGTCGACCCCCACCAGCGCCAGCGAGGTCCAGGAGAAGTGCAGGGCCCTGAAGTGGACCGTGGGCCCGCCGGGCCGCTGCCGCTTGATGGCCGGCTCGTCGACGCCGCGCTGAGAGGAGCCGGACGTCGGGCCGTAGAACACGCCCATGGTGTGGAGGGACAGCCGGTGGAGGATCTGGATGCTGCCATCGTGGAAGGCCAGCGCCAGGCCTACTCGAGCCAGAGAGAGAGAACACACCACACAGGCCTCACACCAACACCCAGAGAGAACACACAACACAGGCCTCACACTACCACCCAGAGCTATACACAGATACTGGAGCCAGAGAGAGAACACAGCACAGGCCTCACACTAACACCCAGAGCTATACACAGATACTGGAGCCAGAGAGAGAACGCACAGCACAGGCCTCACACTAACACCCAGAGCTATACACAGATACTCCAGATGCACAGGTAAACAACACCCAGAGCTATACACAGATAAGCAGTGGCAAATTAGCATTGTTGAGGGAACACACAGCAAGGCCTCAGAATTGATGCACAGATAAACAAGCATAAAGCAGTGGGCATTGTTGGGGGCAAGTCAATCAGTGTGTCGAGATGGAGATGGAGATTTAGGTTAGGCCAGGCCACATGCGTTTGCTGCCTAGACAGGATCAAAAAATGCATAGAGCTACCCCAACAACATCTTTCAAAAAATTTGAAAAATGTACTGTGATGATAGTTTACACTAAAGAATTAGACTGAACCTTTGCAGTATGAAAATGAAAGACAGACACTTGTACAAATGCAGCTCTAGAGACAGATGGACAAGGCTCACGGGGGTGGGGGAAAGAGGTTAGAGGTGGGAGAATGAATTCCCATACCGAGGCCTGGACAGAACTTGGTGTCGGAGGCCACCTTGAGGTCGGTGTTGGAGATGGAGATGGGCAGTTTGGGCAGGGCGACGGCCGACACGCGGTCCAGATCGTTGGTGGCCGAGAGGATGCGCCACTTCAGGATCATGGGCTGCTTCTCTCCCACTGAGGGCACACGCAGGGACAGACAGGAGACAACACTGTCAGGGCTCCCACTCAAATCAAACTTCCATTTTACATGACATTTCAATGAAAAAGTAAAGGTTTTCAATGACTTTTTTTCCCAAAAAAAATTTCCCCTGACTGATGCAAAAATTGACTTTACTTTCATAACTTAACATGTTTTGTTGCCAGTGCCCAATACACATCTGATTTTGTGTGTGTGTGTGTGTGTGTGTGTGTGTGAGAGAACAGCCGTGGCAGGTGGCAACAACGGTGGCAGGAGAACAGACATTTTGCAGTGACTTTATCAGAAAAGAAGAAACAATATATATATATAACATTAAATGGAATCAGAAATTTCCGTGACAGAATAATTTTCAATGGTTTTCCCATGACACATGAGAATCCTGAACATTGTGCCGGCTGTGCGGCAGCTATAAGCAGCGATCACTCCCCCATAGGGGTAGTTTAGCAAAGTTTTCCTTTCGGTTTAGAATAGTCATGCGCTGCTCAGAGAACAGCATACAGAGTGCTGCTCAGAGATCAGCATACAGAGCGCTCAGCGTTCTGACTCACCCACAGGGGACCGCTGCTCAGAGAGCAGCATACAGAGCGCTGCTCAGAGAACAGCATACAGAGCGCTGCTCAGAGAACAGCATACAGAGCGCTGCTCACAGAACAGCATACAGAGCGCTGCTCACAGAACAGCATACAGAGCGCTGCTCAGAGAACAGCATACAGAGCGCTGCTCACAGAACAGCATACAGAGCGCTGCTCACAGAACAGCATACAGAGCGCTGCTCACAGAACAGCATACAGAGCGCTGCTCACAGAACAGCATACAGAGTGCTCAGCATTCTGACTCACCCACAGGGGATCGATGCTGGAAGATGTTGTTGACAGGAAGCCCCTCCTTACGCAGTGACCAGCACTCCACGATACTGCCCGTCTGACTGGAGGCACACAGCAGCACCTTCAAGCGCGCCCAGAGCACAGATACGACACAGTCAGGGACCCACAGCTCTCTGTCAAGCACTCGACAGTTTACTATGTTTCCATTGCTCACACAAAACTTGTCATACTGATAATATTATATTCACATAGTCACAATGAGATTAAAAATCACTTTTCCAAGGGAACCCTGGCCAAAAATGCATCAAAGCCATTGATTTAAGATGAAAAAAACATGAATACAATGGCAGCAAGTACAATAATCACACTAAAATAGCAAATAGTAGCAAAAACCAGACAGGCACACCAGCTAATATACTGTAGATGGTATATTTAAAAATGTATAGTAATTCAGATAAGTGAACAATTTTGTTTGATTTGAGTGTACTCCAAGACAATGGTTCATAGTGTCTAAATACAGTTTTCCATATCACAGTGCAAGGATTCTGAATTGTAATAAGTAACCAGTTATTAGAGAAAAGCTGGTGATTCCACTAGTCTGGAGAGCAGGGTACAAAGATAAGGGAGTTTTCCTTCAACAACCTTAAAATCGTGGGTCAATCTACAGTTAGTTGTAGTTATCCAACCTTCCTCGAAGAGAACAACGATGAAAACATGTTAATGGACGCGCAAGCCTCCCTCAGGTGTACAGAGCGCGTCGGGCCCTGGGGGCGCTCACCTGCTCGGAGTTCTCCCGCGTGAGGAACTTCAGGTGGGTGACGGCGGGGTACTTGTCGCGGCGGACCGGGTCGGTGGTGCAGCGCATGAACAGGGAGGGCAGGAGCTCGGTGTCGATGCGGCACTTCTCGTTCACCACGCTCACGCACACCTTGTAGAACTGCACCGGGGACGAGCTGCTGCCGTCGGTGGCCGCCACCACGATGTTCCCGCCGCCCGTGAAGGCGACGTCGGCGAGCGCCACGCGGCCCCGCAGCCGGCACAGGCTCTCGCTGGCGGTCAGCAGCGCGCCGTTGGGCTTCAGCAGCGACACGGTGACCAGGCCGCTCACCGTCACCGCCAGCCAGCCCTCCATCGGCTTGCCCCCGAACAGCGTCAGCGACGGGGAGAACTTCACCCGCGAGAACTTCTCCCCGAAGTTTGTGGAACCGGACTGCGGTGCAGGGGGAAAACGCAGGGCGTGAGGACCACGAGGACCGCCGACTTGTAAACACTTTCTAACAAACAAAGTCAAACAAACTAAGAAGACAATGTCCATATTCCAGACAATGTGCTTCAAACCCCATTTGAATCTGTAAAAGATTAGGAATCTTTTCACGCCAGAGGTTCAGATTACTCAGGATCGAGTGCGATAAACGGAACGCATTCAACGCTCGTGCAATAAATGTTCAATTTGCACAATGCCTCTTAACGATTTTGTATGGATCCAAATTTTATTGCCGTTTTTATTTTGTTTCATTGTAAACTTGTGTGCGTTTTTGTCCAGTGTGAACGTGTGGTGCACACTTGTGTGTTTTGTGAATTCCTGGATGCATTATGGGACAGTATAAAGACTGGATTAAAACTGAACAGAAGATGACCCCAGAGACAGCGGCGTCTGCTCTTGCCTTCTCCACATGCAGGGCCAGCTTGACGCCGTTGTGCAGCCAGGACAGGGCGACGATGGGGTCTCCCTCCACAGCACTCCCCAGCGCGCTCTCCCAGCTGTTCACCAGGTGCTCTGCCATCCCCCAGCACTTGATCTGTCCGTCTCCATCAGCCGACAGCAGCCTGGAACCTGACGCAAGAAGCCCACACGCGCTCAAACAGCAAGACACTAACATTGTAGCAACTTTCTGTCGGCCCGTTGCTTAATTAATGCTTCCTATCCAGTCAAACGTTTCTGAATCCATGCAGGATCCATGACAGTTATAATGAAGCACTGAACAGTTTGTATCTCATTTAGGGAATTCCCATTTCAACTGTAAGCCTGGACCATTGCAACAATCCTCAATCAACGCGTGAACACGCAGACTGGCATGCATGCATGCAGGCTTCCAACTGCCTGCTTGTCAAAACCATAAATGCAATGATCAAATTATCGGACTCCCACAAAGACGGGACTCACCAGACTGGTCCCATTCGAGGCAGGATATGACCTCAGTGTGTCCTGAATTGATAGAGGACACGTCCCACGGGTGCTCCGTGTCGATAATGTGGATCATGTGGCTGAGGTCTGAAAAAAGAAATAACGTTTGGGTCAATTGCAACTGAAACCTGAGATGTGGTCAATCCAACTCCAAAGGAAGTAAGTAGGTAATTAGGAATTGAGTTGATTCTGAATGCTGTGAAAAAGGAACAAAATTGAGTGGGAGGCCTGAGTGTTGTCTCCTGTCTGTCCCTCCTGTCAAACGCGTTTGATTTAATGACAGGACAACAACTGAAATCTTAGGGAACTGGCTTCCGTTAGTTCGTCCTTGATTAAAATAAACTTATCTCCCAGATTTTTGGACAACAAGACCCCGCGTAACCATCATCATAGTTGGATCATTTGTTTTAGCAATTTGTTTTCCCCCCCAAGATAATTTGTAAAAGGCTACGAGGATAATGAGTAATTGTGAGCGGGTTCTATCCAAGCGTAACATAATTATAATTAATATATGGAGAGTCTGGAGAAAATACTGATGAACAATGGTCGAAAGATTGTTAGATAACGTTACCTTTCTCATCTTCTTCATTTTTAAGGTCGGTTGTGAAGGCGATGAGATTCCTGCACGACCACGCACACACCAAAGGAATAGACGGGCAATGGTTGCTTTTCGGTCTCCTCTCCCACTCACAGACATAGGCAACTTCCATCATCAACCGTGGGCCTCTTCGGACGATGCAGCTTATGTTGTTTCAATTCTCTTGATTTAAAAAAAACAACTCAAATGAGTGCTGCGCTAGTCCGTTCGTTCCTAAAGAAAATAGTTAAGAGAAACATGCACACAGACAATTAATTGCCGTAAGATATCTGGCTAGCTAGCGTACTCTAATAACGACAGGGAGCTGGAAAGAAATATAAATTATTAACGTTAGCAAACTCGTCTTGACGGGGACATGAACATCTTAACTATGCATGCTAGATAGCCAACTCAAGCCAGGAGCGTCAAGCAAAATATTTGTAGCAAGTAAGCCACGACAATGATACAAATCAGTTTCACAACAGTCTCGGATAATGGCACTTCTATGTCTACAAGTAATGCAGTGTAGTTAAAACTTACAGTGGTTCTCCCACAACGACTTGACATCTTCTTGAATGAATTTATCAAATAAATATGGCAGGACCTTAGTCTGTCTACTTAGGAGTCTTTCACTCTGCCTGTTATTATTACTTTTTTAATTACACTGGCACAGTAACGTTCTTATTACGCATCGGATGTTACTTTGCCTTTTCAAACATTTTAAATAATTTGGAATCGTAAATTCGTAGAAGCACAAAATAGGTAACTAAATGGCGTACAGGCACTACTACATGGGACTAAATTCTTCTTCTTGTGGTTTACATAGGCTAAATAGCATTATCGCCACCTAGTGTGCAGGATGATACACAACTCGTTCAACCTCAAAGTCACATGATTACGCCGAGAACAAGATTCTAATCGGGACTATATCTGATTTCCTGGGTGTCACTTTTCTGTTAAACATTGATTCTGGACCGACCCTGTAACAGCTTAATGGGGTTTTCCTCTGCAGTGTAATATTTAGAGATAGGAATTGTGTTGAGTAAACTGATCCTTGATCGGCTCAATGATGTTTTACTTGAAACAAACTTCCTTCGCATGATTCGTCAGCTACTTGAACACACCCCACATTTTAGATGAATGTAAACAATGCCTCGCCTCTCTTCCAATTTGTTAAGGAAACATTACTTTATCTTATTTTTTATATTGAATTAAGCAGTTTAATCTTTAAATCCTATTTAAAAACTTTTATCTGACTTAATATAATGTACCCTCCCACTTGTTCGCTGTACAGTGTGTCTCATTGTGATTTGTTGTACTTGAGAAGTTTTGTGTATGACTTAAATAAAGTACCTTGTATTTAAAAAATGAACAAATTAAAAATATTTTGATTGTTGTTCAATGCAGAAAATAATTATATCATACACCATAATACTGAATCGAACCAATTCTTTATTCGATTGAGATAAAGTATATTAAAAATCCCCAAGTTGAAACAGCTATAGCTGGGCAACCAAACTTAATAAAGTGTTAACCAATAATTTTGGTTTTCTAAATGTTCATTCGTTTTTACTTCTTATTGTAATGGTTAAAAAAATAAAGAAAATAAAGTCAGAGAGGCAGACTGGGCACATTTGTGTTCCAAGAGCAGTGGTGGACAAAGTACACAAACCCTTTACTTGAGAAAAAGTACAGATACCCTGATTAAATATTATTCCAGTAAAAGTCCTACATTTAATCCCATTTGCCTTTGAAATGTATAAGGGAATGAAAGTAAAAAACGAAAGTAAAATTTGAAATACTTAAGTACGCAACAGATACTTGAAACTGCAGGTAAAGTAATAAGTGAAAGTAAAGTAAATGTACTTCGTTACTGTCCACTGCTGTCCCAAGAGTCAGTTAGCTCACCACTGCACGATAATAACAGCAATACTCGTTCGCTAGCTAACAGCTGTAGCATTGCGCGTCTTGTTGTGAGGACATCCCGCCTGTAGAGGGCGCACGCTGGGATTCAGGGAACTCGTCCGGATTTCCGGCGTCTGCTTGTCTTGCACAGTGCTTTTCTGGACTGGAACAGGGATGAGAAGCTGAGAAAATGGCTGTATTCACAGGACTGGGAAAAACTAGAAATATAACAGAGGATTCCTAAGCGGCGATTAAATTGCAAACACAACGCCATTTGCTTGTCCAGGTTTAAGACAATTGTGCAGTGAAAACAAATGTGGGTAGATTAGCACGTTAGCTACCAAAAAAGAAAAGGAACAAAATACGGCTCATATGATCGAAACAGAACGTCATAGCTAGCTAGCTAGCTAGCCTAACCCAGCTAGTCAACAAAACCGAGTCATTGCTGCTGACCAAGGAAGCGAAGAGCGAAACGCGATAGACCGTTAGCTAGCTAACAATCTCCAACCTATCGTGAGCTGTTTTTGTTGTATTTGACCGAGTTTCCCCTAATATGTTTGACAGTTGCATCGTTTATACAGATTGTTAGCTAGTTAGCTCTGACATGTTCAATTGCAGAGAGGATGTGTAAGCCAATTATTTAACAGGCCACATTTTCGCTGGTAGGCGAGCTAGAGAGGTAACTGGACAAGCTTTTTGGGGGAATCATTCGTCTAAACTATCGCTATTATGAATAGTGTGTGCTAGCAAACAAGCCATCTCATGTAAAAGGATAGCGAGCTATTTCAGAAATGACCAGAAGGTAATATACAGCTAGCATTAACGTTACCCAGCTAACGTACTCAATTGACTGCAAAGCTGATATTTACTCAAGGGTTTGCGCTTTATAGTCCCAACAGAATTGCCTCAGAATTGCATTTATGCTCGTTTGAGCTTGGCGGCTCTGATACAGCTGTCTACTTATAGCGGTTTTGCGATTCACGGGAATTTGGAGTCCAAAGGACGCACATCTGAAGATGTCAGAAAACCAGGGTAACGTGAACAACAACATTCCCCTGAATAACAATGGCGGGCCGAACAGAATACGAAACCCGAACATCAACCAGAACCCGCTCATCAATGTGAGGGACCGGCTGTTCCACGCGCTCTTCTTTAAGATGGCAGTCACATACGCCAGGCTGTTCCCCCCATCTTTCAGAAGAATCTTCGAGTTCTTTGTTCTACTAAAGGTAAGGCTGCATCTACAACACGATACAACAGTTCTGTTGGAACACATTTAGCATGCGTGTCAATGTGGGTACTGCTTCTTATCTGGTTGGATGGGCTGTTTTTGTCCAGTGTAATTCCCTTATAACCGTATTTTGTTTGACATATTTTAGTTTGACCTAAAATATTTTGTTCATCTATTTTGTCCTAGTTGTTGTCTTGACGTTCAGTATTGAATGCACTACAGTCAAGTGCTCACTTATTGCCAATCCCAATACTCGTGCATTTTTAGTTAGTCTAAGCTAGTTCCTGAGACGGATGGACTGTTTTTTATTAAAAATGCTATTTCTCTTTGGAAAATTGGTAGTGAAATCCACTATCCAGATGGATACATCAAGTTAAATTCCATAGTAGCACTGGAGGATACTCTCCTCAAGCAGGAATTTAAACTGCGATTGAAGAGCCCTGTCGTATGCCCCTGGAAGTGGCCGCTGCTCGGCTGCTGTGTTGTCCCACACATCACACGCCTTCAGCATCCTGCAGACACCGCGGTGAAGACGACCTGTCATATGACTTTTTAGTGTGCATCTAGAGATGTGTGTGGTTGGATTGCTTAAATCTTCCCATTCAGAGCCAAGATCTAGCACCTGGGCAAGACGGGTTGTCTCTCTCCCCAGCTGCATTTACGGAACTGAATATTACGGGTCTGATTTGGGAAGCTGGGGTCTGTGTAGGATATCTGCCTGATTTTCTGCCATCTCCTCGCTTGCATGTGAGAATAGATTAGCGGTAACTCGCCTTGACATTAGTCACACACCCTGAAAGGCAGGCACTGGAACAGACCGTTCGTCCACACGTTGTAAAATTAGGTCACTGTGCGGAGCCGTGCATGTGCATGTTCTTCAGGTAATTCTAGTTGTGTTGGCCTGCGTATGATGACATGTATGCTTTTCCCCATTGTTATCAGTTTCAAGTATTAGTTCCAATGATATGCATTAAGATTCCAGACAAAATAAAACTCTGGAATGTCCAGTGAAATAGGTTAGATGATTATGAAGATTTCTTCTTAATAATAATAATAATAATAATAACAGCAGTGGTAACAATTATGACAAGAATGATAACAATGTGCGAATGTGTGTTTATTGTCAGTGTTGTCCAATCGTAACTTGCCATGGGGGGGGTGGGGGGGGAAGGGGAAAGTCTTGGTTGTGTAACCGCAGAGAGGGCGAAGGGAGGTGGCGTTTGCTGGCACGCGCTGTGTCAACAGTGCTCGTAGCAGAAAATGGAAGACAATTCCTCTCGAGCTTGTAGATCATGCCTATGCCGAAGACGGCACTGTAGCAAAGGTGGACAGTAACTCGTTCCCCCCCGTGTTCCCTTTTCTTCCCTGCCCTCCTGCCGCTGTTCCTATCAGCACCTAAGAAGCGTACCTTTGAGGACGCTTACCAGGGGGAAGGCTTTTTATTTTTTTTCACTCAATGCAGCTGAGATTGCAGCATTGTGGAAAGCGCCGTAGCCCATGCAGGACAGAGACGGCGAAGGTGGTGCATGATGGGTAGCCCTGTTACGCGCAGGCGGGAGGGAGGGACGCCGTAGTGGGGACGGGGAGGTTTTGCAGAGGCGCCCGCCCGTGATGGTCGCAGCGTGGCGCAAGCCTCTCGCCCGACGGTGCTTGTGCGTCTCGCTGCAGAGCTGTCTGCTGGTAGTGGCTTGCCCTTGCGCTGACGTATATCAGGTTTATGCACGGGCGTATGAAATTCCATAAATGTTTCAGGCTTTCTGCCCTCCCTGCCAAAGCATCTTTGACCTCTTTGTAGGTTATTTATAATGCATGCGTGCACGATGTTCCCCTCCATGTCTAATTAAAGAGCGATGGTCAATAATCCATCCCTCCTCTGCTCCCCGTTCCGCTCTCCCATTACCTCCCTATTATCTCCCCCCACGTGGCTGCGCATTACTCTCACCTCTTAAAGAACGCTCTCGTTCTCTGAGTTTAACTTGGCTGCTCCGCTCCGCTCCGCTGTGCCTCGCTGTGCGTGACGCCGGTGGGCGTTGATGTTCTATCGATCGGTCGTCTCACTCTCGCCGCCCCCCTGCCCCCGTCGTCCCCAGGCTCTGTTTGTGCTCTTCA